>CM046041.1:12372066-12633670 GCA_025215565.1 Flaveria ramosissima
TCTAACCTTGACCTTGTGTCACAACTCTCGTGAAACCTTAATTACTCGTTCTTTCGAGTTTTTTGCAGAAACTCCAGAAACCTTATCTTAAGCAAGCTCCTCAACACTCTTCTGTTGTCGCTATTAAATTTGGCGTCTTGTGCTAATCTAATTCTCTAATTTTCGGGATGAAAATTCCTTCAACAAGGGGATGATGTGACACCTCGTAATTTTCAGGTTACCATCGATACCACTCTCCAACATTTTAAAATAAAGAAATCTATTTATTTATTCTTCTTGGATAATACCATTTATTAATATTACTATAACTAGTAATAGTATTGGACACTAAACTTAACAAGACTAGTTAACATTTAACTTAACTAAGCATAGATTAACCGAATGTGCAACTTAAGTAAACCTGGAGGACTAAAGTGTAAATTAATAGAATATGTTCTATATAGGAAAAACCACCTCACGGTTTCCCCATCCCTTTCGAAACCCTACAGCCACCAAACCAAATCGCAGCCCATTATTGCCGACTCCGTCCACCTACAATCCGCATCCACCAGCAATCCGCACGCAGCCCTCTTCACAAGCAAACGCGAGCCAATCGACGAACTTCATCATCGTTACGCGATAGTCCAGTTTATCCAATCGGCCTTCGTAACCACCGGCTTCACTCTCGACAGCCGTAATCACCGGGATCTGTTGGGTATGATCATTATTTACTCGATACGTTACCTTTGTTTATGATAATATGGTTTTGGGTTTTCGGGTTACGGTTATCGCGTATGTTACGTACGGATTTTAAGGTTGTGGTAATCGGGTGGTGTTGTGTGATGCTCCTGTGGGTATATATATACATCTGTATGTACGTTTGATGTGTTCTGCAATGTACATGTGTATGCGTGAGTGTTTCTTCGGTATGGGGGTTCTGCAATGTGCGCGATCAGTGCGTGTTTCTGTATATATCCATGTCGTGCAATGTGTATTTTCCTCTTGTGTTTGTGTGTACATGAAGTGCATGCGTATGGCAGTGTATGCGTGCGTGTATAAACTGTTGTGTATATGCTCTTGTAGGTGTTTAATCGGCCATGTGTGTGCTCCTATGAGTTTTGTTCATAAAGCTGCATGTGTGGTTGTAAATATATATATATATATATACTTTTGTTTTATATTGTGCATGTGTGCTCATATGCGTACGTGTGTGTCATCATGCTCATGTCTCTAGTATTTAATGTATATGTTAGTATGCATGAATGTGTTCTAGCTTGCATTTGGAAGGTGGTGTGAATTATTAATATATGTACATAGCATATATACGAGAGTTTATATATATATATGTCATATTTTGTGTGGTGTGATATATATATATATATATATATATATATATATATATATATATATATATATATATATATATATATATATATATATATATATATATATATATATATATATATATATATTATGTGTTGTGCATTATATATTATATGTTGTGTTGGGTAATATGTACTATAATATGCGAGTGTTCGTAGTATTTGTAGTGTGTTTCGTTTGGGTCGTTACGCTTAGTGTGTACGAATCACGTATTATGAAACGTATTGGGTTCTATCGTAAAATATTGTACAACTAATTATATAGATAAAGAGTACTTTTATATATAATTTGGGTTTCGTGAATATTGAGTTTTATGCTTGTCTGTGTTTGCATTTGCTTGTGTACGGGGGATTCCTATCGATAGCCGACACCGTAACCGAACCGTGATCACGAACCATACCATTCTATTTCGAGTAATTAATTCTATTACTAATATTTAGTCTTAATAAATATTAAATGAAACTCAGGTTAATTGGAACCGATCCTTTGTGCTTACACTTATTTGTTGCAACGCACTCGAGGTGAGTCTTCACGGCCCCTATTTTACATTACTTTCCTTTTGGGGGAGAAAACATGCAAACTTTATTTATAAATGGTTTCTAGTATTATTGTTTATCGCCTGTTACGTTAGTGCAAACATACTTAAAAGTCCTTACATTCTCGAACCGTTAGTAATGTGTAGCGAGGTAATTCTGAGTAGTACTATTGGGTTTGACAAACCCCGCCCGGGCTAGTCGCGCTAGCTTGATTGGAGGTCAAACGGGTGCGTTATTGACCTAACATTTGTCACTGTCTGGGTTAGACGTGACGGGAAGGCAACAAACATACAAACAATCAGCTTCGGTTTGAAATGCTAACTAACTTGATTATAGGCTAGCTACCTATCGATATGCTTTAATTACTTTACCATTCGAACAGTTACAAACATTTTTATCTGTTATTAAACCTGTGAACTCACCAACTTTATGTTGACACACTTTAGCATGTTTTCTCAGGTCACAGGAATGCTTAAGCTCATGTTGCACAATTAGAGAACGCACTCAGGACATGCATCATCAAACTCATTTATTTTGCTTTGAACATTTTATTTTGGCATAGTACTTTGGGAACTTTTAGTATTGGTTTACATTCGTCTTTACGCTTCCGCACTGATCTTTATTTCGTTTATGACTACTCTGATTTAAAGTTCAAACATTTATTTAAGTTCATATAGTGTCGTTTGATATGACCGTGTCTGAGATCCTGGTTTGTCACACGCCTCGCGGTAAAACCCCGCACGTGGAATTTGAGGGTGTGACACCTTGGGTATGCGGCTCCGCCTGAGTTGCTTGACCAAGCGGTCCGTGATCTCCACGGGTTCTTCCACGAAGTTCAGCTTGTCATTGATTCTTGCTTCTTTCAATGGTAGCTCCAGGGTTTTGTCTACCGTACACTTCTTCAAGTTCGACACATGAAAGGTGTCGTGTATGTGGCTCAACCCCTGGGGTAGTTTCAACTTGTAAGCCACTAGGCCAATTCTTGCCAGTATTTCGAATGGTCCAATGTATCTTGGGCTTAACTTTCCTCTCTTACCGAACCTTACAGTTCCCTTCCATGGTGCTACCTTCAACATTACTCTGTCGCCCACTTGAAACTCTAAAGGTTTTTGTCTCCTATCAGCGTACTTCTTCTGCCGGTCTCTGGCTGCTTTTAGTCGCTCCTTAATTTTAAAGATCTTGTCAGTGGTCTCCAACACGATGTCGGGTCCCATCACTTGGCTATCACCGATCTCATTCCAGCTCAATGGCGATCGGCATTTCCTGTCGTATAGAGCCTCATACGGAGCAGCTTTAATACTCGCGTGGTAACTATTATTTTAGGCGAATTCCACCAAAGGGAGATGGTTGTCCCAGTTTCCGCCAAAGTCAATCACGCAAGCTCTTAACATATCTTCCAACGTTTGAATAGTCCTTTCGCTCTGACCGTCGGTTTGAGGGTGGTATGCGGTGCTTAGATCCAAACGGGTTCCTAAAGCCTGCTGGAATGATTTCCAGAAACGTGAAGTGAAACGGCTATCACGGTCGGAGATGATCGACAAAGGAACTCCATGCCTCGATACTATCTCGTTGACATATAGTTGGGCCAATTTCGTCATGTCGTAGTCTTCTCTTATTGGCAAAAAGTGAGCTGACTTCCTTAGCCTATCCACTATCACCCAAATAGCGTCATCGCCTCTAAACGTTCTGGGTAACTTTGTAACAAAATCCATCGTGACGTTATCCCATTTCCATTCTGGGATTTCGGGTTGTTGTAACGTTCCTGACGGTTTTTGATTTTCAGCTTTTACCATGGCACAGGTTAGACATTTCCCAACATAAATAGCGATTGATTTCTTGATTCCAGGCCACCGGAAAAGTGCCTTTAGATCCTGGTACATCTTATCACTTCCAGGGTGAACCGAATACCTAGACTTGTGTGCTTCGTCGAGGATTACTTCTCGAATTCCTCCGTGCTTCGGCACCCAAGTTCTCCCTTCGTACCTGTATGTACCATCGTCCCCTGTCTCAAATCTCTTTTCCATTCCGGTTTACCCTTCTTCTTTTAACATTTCTTCCTTTAATGCCTCATTTGAGCTTCTTTCAGTTTTGCGATAAGGTTGGTATACACACTCATCCTTAAGGCTCGTACACGGAGAGGCTTTTCTCTCTCCTTTCTGCTCAACGCATCCGCCACAACATTGGCCTTACCGGGATGGTAGCGGATTTCGCACTCGTAGTCATTTAACAGCTCAACCCATCTTCTCTGGCGCATGTTGAGCATCTTTTGGTCAAGAATGTGTTGCAAACTTCTATGGTCAGTGTAGATGATGCACTTCGTGCCATAGAGGTAGTGCCTCCACATTTTGAGAGCAAACACCACGGCACCCAATTCCAGGTCGTGCGTCGTATAGTTCTTCTCATGATCGTTCAGCAGTCTAGATGCATAAGCAATCACCTTATTGCGTTGCATCAATACACATCCTAGTCCTTGACGCGAAGCGTCACAATAGACCATGAAGTCTTCTACTCCTTCTAGAAGAGCAAGGATAGGTGCACTGCATAACTTCTCCTTAAGCGTTTCAAACGCCTCGTTATGCTCTCGCTCCCACACTAAGGTTGTGTTCTTCTTAGTTAGTGTGGTCAAAGGTTGCACTATGCGCGAGAACTCTTTCATAAATCGTCGGTAGTAACCAGCCAGCCCTAAGAATTGCCTTATCTCCGTGGGAGTTTCAGGAATCTTCTAATTCTTTATGGCCTCAATCTTGGAAGGGTCAACTTGAATCCCATTCTTATTCACCACATGCCCTAAGAATTGAATCCTACGCATCCAGAATTCGCATTTAGAGAACTTGGCATATAGTTGCTCATTCTTGAGTAGTTCAAGTATTAGCCTAAGATGCTTCTCGTGCTCGTCTTTACTACGGGAGTAGATCAGTATGTCGTCCATAAACACGATCACAAACTTGTCGAGGTAAGGGCGGCAAACGCGGTTCATGAGGTCCATGAACGCTGCTGGAGCATTAGTTAGCCCAAAGGGCATGACCAAATACTCATAGTGTCCATACCTAGTTCGGAAGGCCGTTTTGGGTATGTCCTCTTCTCTTATCTTCAGTTGGTGGTAACCTGACCTCAAATCTATTTTGGAGAAATAACTTGCTCCTTGCAGTTGATCAAATAGGTCATCTGTTCTCGGAAGAGGGTAACGGTTCTTTATGGTCAGCTTGGTCAATTCTCTGTAATCAATGCACATTCGCAGGGTTCCGTCCTTCTTTTTCACAAACAGTACCGGGGCACACCATGGAGAGACACTCGGACGTATAAATCCCTTGTCCAGTAGTTCTTGAATTTGCGCCATTAGCTCCTTCATCTCAGGTGGGGCGAGTCGGTACGGTGCCTTGGCTACCGGTGCAGCGCTAGGCAGTAAATCTATCTGGAACTCGACTTGTCGGTTCGGGGGAAGTCCCGGTAGGTCTTCCGGAAACACTTCTGGGTATTCAGAAACCACAGGAATATCTTCAATCTTCTTCTCCTTTTGGGTCTTCATCACATAAACTATAAAAGCTGGGCATCCCTTCATTAAGCTCTTGGTAGCTTTTAAGTGGGATACCATAGGGTATAGGGTGTTACTCCTTTCTCCTTGTACCACTAACACTTCCTTGTCACTCAACGGTATCTTGAGTAGACGCTCATCACATACGATTTTGACTCTATGCTTAGCTAGCCAGTCCATACCAACAACCACATCGAATCCTCCTAACTTAACGGGCATCAGGTTTATCCTAAACGTATTCCCCTTTAGATTCAACGAGCAATCTCTGATGACTTTGTTAGTTTCTAAAATGTTACCGTCAGCTAATTCTACGGTAAACGTATCGGTCAAGGCACACACGTCTAAGTCAATCAAAGGCCTAAAAGTACTAGAGACAAAACTAGCAGTCGCTCCAGTATCGAACAAAACAGTAGCAGGATGATTGTTTACAAGGAACGTACCGTTAACCACGTCAGGTTCCCTACGAGCTCCAGCCGGGTCCATAACGAATGCTCTTCCCTTTGGCTTGTTATGCTTGGCATCCTTGTCTCTACCCAGCTTAGGACACTTGTTCCTCATGTGCCCTGGATCTCCGCATTCATAGCATTGCTTTCCTGGTGCGTAAGTGCAGTCTTTGATTAAATGACCTGTTCTCTTGCATCTGAAACAGGGCATCGGGTTACATTCCCCTTGATGGTGCAGCTTGCACTTGTTGCAAAACGGGCTTGTCCCTGAGTACAGTCTCCGGGTCATGCTTCCCTGATCATCGCGCCTTGCACCTTCAGAACTCTTTCTACCTGACCCGCTACTACTTCCAACCGCTCTCTTTACTTCTAACCACTTTCTTTTCTCACCAACAAACTTCCTCTTCTCATCAGCCCTTGCTTGCTTAGTCCATCCAGCCCTAATTAAGTCATCAGTCAAACTGCTGGTAAGGTCAACAGCAGCTTGTAGGGTTGAAGGCTGGGAGGAACGGACCATTCCCCTAACTCTTGGGTGTAGCCCCCAGATGAATCAGGCTACACCTTTAGTTTCGGGTGTCACTAGATGGGGAACAAGTCGGGATAGGGCTAAGAAACGATTGATATATTCCGTGTAGTTGGGACCTTTCATTTCCAGACTTAGGAATTCTGTCTCCAGCTTCTCGAGTTGATTGATGGGGCAATACTTGCTAGTCATCAGTTCTCTGAACTCGGTCCAACTCATTCGATTAGCCACATTTCTTCCACGGGTTTGAGTAATTGACTTCCACCATTCATGAGCTGATCCCTTGAGGGATTGTGATGCGAACCTCACCGTATGATCCATCTTGCACTCGCTAATGTCCAAGACCGCTTCCATTTCGTCAATCCATCTGTAAGTCTCTATAGCACCCTCAGTGCCGTTGAAGTCCTTAGGCTTACATGCCATTAAGGTCTTATAGGAGCATCCGTTCTTTAACTCCTCGGCTTCCTCGTCGTGGCCCTCGTTGTTTGCTGGCCGATCATTACCATTAGCATCATCCCGATCAGCATTGATCTGAGCGATAATGGTCGGTATGGCGTTAGCCAGTTGCTGAGCTACGAGGTTAGCAATTCTCTCATCGCTTTCTTGATTAGCATTTTCCCTGTAGGGAGCTCCTGGTGGAGTAGGTTGGTTTCCAGTCTATCTGGCTTCCACACGGCGGCCCCTAGTGGCTCCTCGCCGTCCAAATCGTGTTCCTCTGCGAGTCGGCATTCTGATAGTATCACAAATAGATTCGTTTAGCATCTCAAAATTTGTTTCGAATAGCTTATGCATCATTACCCTATTACACCATGCCTCGGGAGGAGGAATCATGACGTGCACATATGTATATACAACCCACTAAGAAAATCTTACAAGGTCCAATTCAAAGCATGACATAACAGTTAGACAACCAATTTAGAAAGGGGCACAGACCAATTTCAAGGCACAACACAACATATTGCAATTCAATATAAATAGTCCAATAATCTAGCATCCAAACAAACAGTTCATAGATAAATAGAGATAGTAGTATCATCCAGCAAAGTTGAATCAGAGTCAAGCTCATACAAATTGTAAGGTGCCATCACCCCCATGATAATAATAATTATAAGAGTATCGAATAATAATTCAAATAGTTTCTTTCTACTGTCTAAAGACAGATAATCCCGCTGCGCACCCCTGCTCTCATATCCACTTTTTCTTCAGCCATCCGAACCATCCTGAACTCTTTTTCTCTGCTCATGCTCCAAACACTGCACTCCATGCGTAGCAATCATAGCCTGGAATTGAGCAGACTGGGAGGTCCGAGTGGCGTGCTGAAAAGTCAACTCATGACGACGAACAGTCCTCAAGATTTCATCCAGTGTCGCATCAGAGGGTCCTACGTCACTTGCTCGGCGGCTCGACTGGGAGTACCTATCCCCAGCTAGTACGCTAGGGCCGTCATACATACTGTGCCTCGGTGGCATCAGGTGCTCATCACGTGGGTCAAACAGCGGAGGTGCCAGTGTCGGAATCCTAACAGGCGGGGGAGGAGACGAGGCATCCTAAAGGATACTGAGGATCCTGGCCTAACACTCATGCGAGGACGGGTGACAGCACGCGCACCCCTATTCCTAATAGGTGGGATGGGTGAGTGGGTAGAAGCAGCTACGTGAGGAGAGTGGGAACGCGTTCGGCTTCTAGATGGTGATGTGGAGGAAGAGTCCTCAGAAGCTTCAGTGTCTCTGACGTAACGGATATCCATCCTGGATGTTCGCATCTCCGGAGGTACGCTTCATACTCAGTCTGAGGCTTCGCCCTTCTTAGGGTTCCAGTAGGAGTGGTCTCAGTGTCAGGGTGAGCAGGCGTCTTACCTTTATCAGCCATAGTTGTTGTCCTGTAAGAAATACATCATGAGTAATTTGGTTTCTCATAGCTCATGTTTATAATAATAGTACTAGTAATAGCAGTGATGGCAATAGTATCTGTTATTCCAACATATAATTGTCCGTGTTGCCCAAATCAATTGTTTCTTCAAATAGTATCGGATAACATAGTTCATCATAAAATTCATTTAAATCCCCTTTTTTGAAATTAGTTTCAAAATCATCAATTTAAATCAGAAAAAGTCCAACCATAACCTAAAGGTCCGTGATGGAAATTACGCATCCGGTAAATTCATGATTACGTTGATCAAGTGTAATCATCAATTCACCCAACCCGATCATCCCAACACTTCCCACAAGGACAGTCCTAGGGTATCAGGGTTGTAGCCTAGGGTCTACTATGGTATTCCTTACTTCTCTACAACCTTTGGCTCTAATATCAATCTGTCACACCCCGGGCCCAGGTAGGGTGGGACGTCACAGACTAGCAACAACATATGGCAGCGGAAACAAACCATTACAAGAGCTCAAAGGAGAGAATATCACATGGCATTAAATGTTTTCAAAAGGTACCAGGGCTAGAAACAAATCAAGCCCCCAAATGAGTTTTACAACCAAACATAAAAATAAATTGTACTCGTTCAACACAAATTTAAAATTGTTCAAATTGTTCTTTAAGGAAAATATGCCAATGCCATGGTCGCGGGGATAAGTCTAGGTCTTCACAACAGCTAGGATCTCTTTATAAATTACCTGAAACATGCTCAAAAGAAATTTGTGTCAACTAAAAAGTTGGTGAATTCAAGTGCTTAAAGTTTAAAAACAAAAGGACTTAACAAATCCTTATTTGATAAAAAGGAACAAATCATAGTTTCAACATCGTGGGAAAATCATAATCAACCTTGCACTCAGTCCCGGTTGGCCTCTTCTAAAGTTGTGTTTAACCGGATATTCCCGAAGGAAGAACTGAGCCCCAAACCAGTGAACCATACCTGCCCGGATGGTTCACCATAGTTTCTTAACAAAACCTGTCACATGCCACAAACGACCCCTTAGGATCTCAGTGGGGTACCCTTCCTGGAACGAAAGCCACTGTGTGTGGGGGATTCCCCAAATAGATCTATCCATATAAAACAAGCGGTTCACGAAAGAATTAATGATCATGATATAAGTATCAGCAAGTAACCATAAATCCCATATACATTCACCAAGCAAAGCACAAATATTGTTCATAAATAACAGAGCATGTTTCACCCCAAAACAATAGTAAAAAGGGGAATCACTAGAACTCACCTTAGGTATTAAGTCAAAATACTCTTCGTGTGCCGGTAGTGTCTCAAGTCTAGCACCCTAACATGAATATATTAAGTGATAAGCTACTGCTCTAAACTTATTTAAGGTGCAACAAGCGTGTCAAGACTTTAGTTATCGGATAAGGCTTTGATTCGCGAAGGTTTGTATAAAAAGTTTCCTTTTATGGCAGGTCATGGTTTCTTCATGTAATTTGGGATTTTTACATCATTAGGTTAAGGATATAAGGAAATTTTGTTGTTCAAGTGATTATTAGTTTCATAGGAGTCGGTTATAATGTTTGGTAATTTTACAGTTTAGTCCCTTAAGTTTCAAAATTGACAGTTTCTACCCTCAAGTTTGGTTTCTTGTCCTTTATGACACTTAAGACCCAAAAATCAGGTTCTTAGAGTAAAAATTGACTTATTATTGAGTAAGTGTTCCAAAATTTCAGTTTATGGGTCCGGTTTAAAAACTATGCGTTTAACGCTCCCGGTTGCGGTAAAACCAGAGAGTTTTAAGGGTTAATTTAGGGTTTCCATAAATTTGAGTCTTGGACCAGTAGGTATCATCTAAAAGATATTTTTATAAATTTTAAGTCCTTATATTGTGAAATTTTGCCTCTAATAGTTGAAAACCTTGTTTTTACGTTTAACCCGTTAAAACGCGTTTTTAACCGTATTTGACCATTTAAAGCTTGTTTGACCAATATTTCAAATCCTTTAGGTCTTTTAATACTTAACTTGCTGAAATTACATGATTTTTATAATTCTTAGCTTTAAACTCCTTTTTCTTGGATTTTTCTCAAAAACGATGCCCGGTTGGTACCCGTTTTTAGTTAAAACGCCATTTAATTGTTCTTTTGACCATTTAAATTACCCATTGACTCCAGAACACTTTATTAATCATTATTAAGCCTGGAATTCTTTTTAAAATGGTTAACACCATGTTTTACTATTTTTAAAGTTGTTTTACCATGTTTCGGGTCCCGAAATTAACCAAAATGGGTCTAATCTTAACATGTCCTTAATTTCCAGAGATTAACCACTTCTCACACACTTAATATTCATCAAAAATTTCTGAAATTATGTCCAAACTCACGGCTAGGTTACCCATCACAACAATGAACCATCAACTTAGTGATTTAGCCATAACCGACCATAACACATGTGTAAATCCTTGCAAACTTGTATTTAAACATTACCAAAACCACATTTAACTTTAATATCATATTATTAGGGTGTTACCAAGTTGTTCATGAGCAGGTTGTAAACCTTGGTTAAGAGGGTTTTCAAACAAGTGCTTAGATTGTAACATTTCTTGTAAAAAGAAGGTTTTTAAGGTGTATCTTGAGCTAAAACCATATATCCACGGTGTATATTCTTTTGTAACTTTCAAAACAGGTTATTAAGAGTCTATTAAATCATTAACAAGCAGGTTATAAGTTTTGCTTTTAAGGGTTACATGATTTACAAGTTAGATGGTGCAAAGAGTCCAAAAATAGGGTTTTCATGGTGGAAATCGGTTTCCACCTTAAGAATGACAAATACAACGAGTGAGATACCTCTTGTGAAGTTGAAAGCTCCTCAAGAAAAAGATAATAGTGTCGGGTTTCTGCTACAACAAAGAGAAGAGGTGTTTTTAAAAGAGAAGTGAAAGAAACACATGAAAAGACCATTTTCGGGTGACATGAAGCTTACACTTGGTGTTGTTCATGTTTTGGAGAGTGTAGATGGTCTTGGATAGCTCGAAACTCCTTGGACAAGGCTGGAGAATCTTCAAACAAAGCTGGAAAAGTCGAACAGGAAGTAGAGGTGTTTCCAAACTCGCGAATATGGCCACCTTCTTGTGCTTTTCGGTCGACCGAGTGTGTGAATGCCTTGTTCTTCGATGAACAAGGCTGGAAATCTAGAGAGAATGGTTTGAGTGTGTGTTTTTGAGTGTGTAAGCATCTGATGTGAGTTTGAGAGAATGAGAGAGAGAGGTGTAGTGATAAGGGTCTTTGCATGAAGGTTGAATGGTGAGAGTGTGGGTGGTGTAGAAGAGAGGTGAGTGGAGGGAGAGGGGGCGGCCGAAACTTGGCATCTAGTGGGTGTTTAAGTTTAAATTTTAATTGTAAATAATTATTAGGTAGTGTAATTTTGTAGTATTGGGTAGAATATATTATTTGGTGGATGATGTTAATTGTAGTATCTTGTGCATGTCCATGCATGCATGAACCGAAAATTTACAAGTGTGAATGTATGCTCATATTTTAATTGTTTCACTTGAGATTAAATTTTTGTAAGGGAGGCTAGTTAACATTCACGGGACACCAAGTTTTTAAAAAAAAAGTAAAACCTAAACTAACTAAAAATCAGTAAAATCATATGAAATCATAAATTGGATCAAATAACAAGAAATGTTTCTAAATTCATGATAGGGTTGGATTGTTTCTATTATTAGTACTCATAAGACGGATAATGATGCAAGTAAATTAGGGTTAGAATAACAACTTAGAGGCCGGTTGTCACACCCTTATAAACTAATCTAATCAAATCCGATTCTAATGATCAGTAAATTCAAACTAAACAACCGTAAAGGGAAGATAGTATCTACATTCAAATAGAGACAAAAACCGAGCATGAAAACAAACAAATCACATTTAGAATCAATCCACTACCACATTGGGTGCTTATAGAATTTTCCATTAAAGAATTCTCGAAAGCATAATAAAATACATAAAAAAGGAACTAGTTATACAATAATGTTAAACAACAATAGTTCTCGCATGGATAGTTTTCACTATCCATAACAACCATTCATAATATGCCAATTTGATTCTCAAGCCTTCTGAACACCCTTATAAACTAATCTAATCAAATCCGATTATAATGGTCAATAAATTCAAACTAAACAACCACAAAGGGAAGATAGTATCTACATTCAAATAGAGACCAAAACCGAACATGAAAATAAACAAATCACTTTTAAATCGATCCACTACTACACAAAATGCATACGCAACACTCCACGTGTTGGGTTTTAACAAGATTATCAAAGTCATATAAACCTAATTATATGAAAAACGCAGCAGAATAAAAGATTTAAATCTTGTTATTTAGGTGAATATAAAATCTATTTATAAACTAACCCAAGCCAAGGATCCAAATACGAATTAACATGCTTGTAAACAACACAACCATAGAGTGTTGAGATTACAACCTTTCAAGTGATGAAAGAATGAAGAAGATGGAGAAACGAATGGTAAGCCTTCAAAGGAGAAGACCTCAAGCTTGTATACCCTCCAAGCTCCAAGCAAACACCCTTCTTGTTAGGATTTTTCAACACTTGAATGAACTTTCTCTTCTTCTTCTTCTTCTTTGGCCGAAAACGGAGAGTGGGAAGAGAGAAAAAAAGTCTGCACCTTTTTGTGTGTGTGTATTCAAGAAATGATGGAGTGTTGTACACTGAATGTTGTACACTCTTATCTATACCCAATTGTCTTTAATGCATGTTATATAAACCATAAACAAAATAATGAGAGAGAGAGGGAGACCACAAAGGGCCGGCCCCCTGTTGGCCTTTTCCCACCCAAATTATTTGTTTTGTTAATTATGTCACACACAATAAATAGTTTATATAACACAACCTATTATAAGCTAATATACATTATTATTCAACCATTTAAACAATACTGTAGAATACTTTCTTTGAATATAAATTATCCATATAATTTATTTACTTTATAAGTGCAAATATTTAGAAAGCCAATTTCTAAATAATTTAAATGTTAACATTTATTTATATGATCATATCATAAAATGAATATTTTTGGTGTTTGTCTAGCTTGTTATTGGGTATGACCCGACTTGGATCATGACGTACTAGCCACATCAATTTAATATATGTCTTGGGCAGACTGAGTCCAACAATGTCCCACTTGCACAAGATACATAGAAGATTGATGCAAGTAGCAAATACCGCCTAACAACGGTTTACTACCCCTAATACGTATGACGAGGTGCCATCCATTAACTTCATCTTCTTCAAGTACCACACTTGAAATGATTTAGGTGAAACTATCATTTATCCTTTTTGTCGCAGATGTCATGTCAAATCCAGAGACACAGAGTGATCATTCTCTGTTGATTTAACTTAGCAGGCCTTAGACATCTTACTTTTAACGAATAAGAGGTACAAATTCCCATTTGACTACATATGTCTCTCACAATCACCTTATATTACACTTGATCTTAGCCTTATGTACTGTCACGTTTCAGAGCAGTGAAGAATTAAGTCAAAGTATAATACTTGGTGAATATCAAGACCCAATATGTATCTCAGGTCGGAGGATACTATGATGTTCGCCTTTACTCAAATTTACTTATGATCAATCATGAAGATTCCATGCAGTATAATTTGAGAGCGGTTCAGTCCAATATTTGTATCCCACAAATACATATGAACTTTGGTAGCAACTCTTTGCTCTATATTCATACCTTATGAATATCCACCAATCCAAGTTCATAATAGTCTTATATTCATATTTGTTCCCACAAGTATGATCGACTACAGACATTTAGAATAGTTAATTTATTAATGGATTTAAACATGCTAAAATGGAACATAACTCAAAATGCCATAAACATAGAAAGAGTTAAAATAACAATTGATTCGATATTAAAACTAAACAAATCAAATCCAATCACTAGAATATCAAAGTCCTAAGGCACAGGTATGGGTCTCATGCTTTGGCCATTTGAGGAGCTTCGTGAGTGGATCTGCAATGTTTTGGTCGGTATGAACTTTACGAATACATATCTTTCCCTTATTAACTTCATCCCTTATATAGTTGAATCTCCGCTCAATGTGCCTTGTCTTTTGATGTGCACGAGGTGTTGGATCTTGTATGCCCAAGACAAATACAAGATTGATGTGGTTAGTATGTTATGATCCAAGTCGGGTCATACCCAATAACAAGCTATACAAACACCAATAAATATTTATTTGTTGATGAGATCATACAAATAAATATTGACACCAATTTAGAAAATGGGTTTTCCAAAATGTTGCTTTTGTAATAGAACAACATTATATGGATAATTTGTTCATGAGAAATTATTTGTTTTATTATTTAAGTGAGTTAAATAATAACAAATAAAAGTATGTTAATGTTATAAAATTAAAAGAGGTTTTAATTTTATAAACTTATGGGTTGAGAGTGTAAATTTTTTAAAAAAATTAAATTGGGGGGAACCCATTTTAAATAGGTTTTCGGCCGCCCCTTTATGGGTCTTGGGAATGATTTTAGTCTTAGTTTTTACAAGACTTTATTCTTCCTTGCACTCTTCCATCTATCTTTCTCTCACACACATGAGCAAGGACTTTTCTCTCTTCTTTTTGTCTGAAACAATTCGAATTTTGCAAGCTGAAAATTCGGTTTTGGCTTGGCTGCATTCGGATTTGCAAGAAGAAGGGTTGATTTGGTGTTATACTACCTAACAAGTTAGGTGTTTGCTAAGGCTTGTGGGTATACAAGCTTGAGGACTTCTCTTTTGGAGGCTAGACATTCAAGAAGCATCATCATCTTCTTTTCATCCATACTTCATCTTCTTGTTCTTGAAAGGTAGTTTCAAGAACACCCTATGGTTGTTCTTTTTTTGTTTTGATAGCATTTTATTTCACATACATATGATCCTTTGTCCTTGGGTTTTTTGTTTTGGCTTAATATGGTTCAAATTTTCAGATTATTAAACACCTTTTAACCTCTTATATCCGCTGCATTTTTTAAGTATAAATGGTTAAACTTGCTTTGATAAACATGTAACAAAACCCAACAATGGCATCTTGAGCCGGTTATGTGGAATACTTGCTTCAAAAGTTCTTGAAAAGTTAGTTTTCATGGACTTTTTCAACCCATTAGGGGCTGTTTTGTTATGGATGAATGAATCCCTTATGTTTCAAGGTTTTATCTTACATGCTTAGTATAAACCTTGAAAGATTAACATCAAATGGTTGATTATATTGTTTGGACAAAACCCTAAAGTTTTGGTTCATGTTGGCCAGAACTTTAAGGGTAAAAAAAGGGGTTTATGGTTGTTCTTGGATGTTGTATATTATACATATTTTGGTGCATAACATAGCCTTGACCTTATGTGTTTTGGATTTGGTTGATTGTGGTTTTGTCATGTTGGTTTTGATTCTTGAAAGGGTTGTAATATTTGTGTTTGTATTGTGGGTTGTAATTTATTAATTCATTGGTTATGTAATAAATAGATTAGATGCATTTCTTTTAATAGAAAATATGTATTAGGATATGATTTTGTAAAAGAAGATGCACAAGATGAAGACCCAAAGAGAAGGACACAAAAGACATGGACACTTGAAGCATTTGGATGTGGATTCAAGTGGGAGTTCATGGACATATGATGTGTCATTGTTAACCCTTAGGAAAGACCTAATGACAACACTTGTGATGGCAAACAAGTGTAGTCAACTTAGTGGCTATGGTTATGCACTTATGTTTGTATGATTATGCTTGTTTGGTTGTTTGTTGTATGGTTGTTGTTTGATATTTGGATATGCATAACAAACTTAACAAACTTAACAAGCTGAAAATTGATGGTTCTTTATCATTAAATGATTAATAAAAGGTTATTAAAAGGATTAATGATTTTAATAAAATAAGTTTTATTAAAAAGGTGAACCATAGGGTACCTTGTATTTGAAAGCATGTATATATAGGTACATAGAGTTTTCTAAACTAGTATTATGAAAACTTAAAATTTCTTTTATAAACAAGTTTAACACCGTCCTTTTGCACAACACTTGAGTCACTTGGAAACTCTTAATGGGATAAACGTCACCTAACCATTTTGAGGGAACTTGTGATTTGAGGTGGGGATATTATATTTGTGGGATAAAGGTCACCTAACCACTTATGTTGGAAAACTCACATGTGTGTGCAAGTAGGGTGACTTGATTTGCAAACCATGTTAAATGGATCACCTAGAATGTGGTTTACAAAGGCTGTTGATGGGACTAACATGCAGACTATACATATGATGTTCAAAGTCGATCCCATACCTCTAGAAATTGCAAAGGGTTGCAATTGTCAAAATGTTGACTACCTTGTTAATTTAAATAATGGGATAAAGATCACCTAACCACTATTTAAATGTAACGTTGGATTCTAGAATTTTAATATTTTGTAAGACACATAAAAGGCCTTTAATTATTAAAATATGATAATATCAAAAATACTAAAATTGAACTTTGTTAAATTTTGTAGATGGCCACCAACAACAATGAAAATAATGTTATCCCGTCCGCTCACTCACTATCACTTAGGACCATTCTCCAAAAGGAGCGTCTAATCCATAATAACTTTATAGATTGGTTTCGAAACTTGAGAATTGTTCTCAAGCAAGAGAAACGATCATATATTTTAGACGATCTGATTCCCGATCAACCTAATAAGGAGGATGAGGAGGCCTTTAATAATTGGGTGAAATACACTAAGGACTCGGTCCAATTGTCTTGCCTCATGTTGGCAAGTATGACTCCGGATCTCCAACAGGATTATGAACATCATGGAGCGTACGACATGATTACCCAGTTGAAGGAAACGTTCCAACAACAAGCAAGGGTATAGCGCTTCGAAACGGTTCGAGCACTCCATGCATGTCGTATGGATGACACCCAATCAGTTTCATCTTATGTACTTAAGTTGAAAAGCCACATTGACCGCCTCGAAAGGCTGAATAGTCCCGTCTCGAAAGAGTTGGCTACGGATTTGATCCTCAACTCTTTGTCAAAAAGGTTCGACAACTTTTTCATGAATTATAACATGAACTAGTAGGACAAGAACATAAGTGAGCTTCACTCTATGCTCAAAACTGCCGAGGCGGCCATGGGTAAAAAGGTTTTACCCGTTCTCACCATCAATGAAGGTGGGAAACAGAAGAGGCCTCACCCCGCACCCAAGGCAAATGTTGCTAAGGGCAAAGGGTACGTTAGGGGAAAGGGGAAGGGAGTGGTTAGAGCGCCACCACCAAAACCAACAGAGAAGAAGCAAAAGGTTGCTTCGAATGACCCATGCTTTAAGTGTGGGGAGATTAGACATTGGGCAAGAAATTGTCCAGTCCATCTCAAAGAGTTGCAAGCTAAGAGGGATGCCAGGCAAACCTCAGGTACAATTTTCATGATTCATATTGATCTAAATTTAATATCCTCTAACATATGGGTATTGGATACCGGAGGTGGAACTCACATTTGCAACTTATTGCAAGGGTTCAAAAGAAGTAAGGACTTCAAGAAAGGGGATGTTAGCCTCTACATGGGGAATCGGGCAAAAGTTCAAGTTGAAGACCGAGGGGACTACATCTTGAAGCTTCCAAATGGTTTGGAAGCAATTTTGAACAATGTTTTGTATGCTCTTAGTTTGACTAGGAACATTATTTCTGTTGCCCAAGTAAGATAATATGGTTATGTTTTAACATTTATTGAAAATAAAGTTCATGTTTCTTTAAATGGCATATTTTATTTTAAAGCTATTCTTATTAATGGTATTTATGAATTGGTTCATGAAAACACATTATATGATAGCTCATTGTACCAAACCACCACCAAGAAACTCAAATTGGATTTTAGTGATACCTATCTTTGGCATTGCCGTCTTGGTCATATAAACAAGAAGCGCATACAAACACTTCAAAAGAAAGGTCTTTTAAAAGCAAGTGAATATGATTCATTTGATGTATGTGAATCTTGTTTACAAGGTAAAATGACTAAGGCACCTTTTAGTGGTAAAACCAAAAGGGCAAAAGAGTAGGAATCATACATTCGGATGTATGTGGTCCTTTTAAACCAATGACTAGGTACAATGAAAGATACTTCATTACCTTTACCGACTACTATAGTCGATATGGTTATGTGTACTTGTTAAGACACAAAGATGAAGCTTTTGAAATGTTCAAAATCTTCCAGAATGAAGTAGAAAATAAACTCAACAAGAAAATAAAAATTCTCCGCACCGATAGAGGAGGTGAATATCTAAGTGATGCTTTTAGAGATCATCTTAGAAGTTGTGGTATTGTCTCACAACTAACTCCACCTGGAACACCACAACAAAATGGTGTGTCGGAGAGGAGAAATCAAACCTATTGGATATGGTTCAATCTATGATGGCTAGAAGCTCATTGCCTCTATCATTTTGGGGTTTCGTTTTGCTCTCAGCGGCCCGTATTTGAAGGTATGGGGTTGTGAGGCTTATGTTAAGACACCCACCTCAAACAAGTTAGAAAGCCGTTCCACTAAGTGTATTTTCATTGGATATCCTAGAGATTCTATGGGATATTATTTCTATGATCCATTGGAACAAAAGGAGATTGTTGCCAAGAAGGCTGAGTTCTTAGAAGCTAAGTTCCTTACGGAAGGAACTAGCAGTAGAACAGTGGATCTTGAGGAGGATCAAGAACCACAGACCGATACATATTTGGTTGACACTAGCACTCAACATGTGGATGTTGAGGATGATCAAATGGTTGATCAATACACACAAAACGTTTGCAGATCTGGTAAAATTAGTAATCCACCTGAAAGATATGGGTTCTTTGTAGATGGATGCTATGTGGTAGATTCCGATGAACCAACCACTTATCGTGATGCAATGTCCAATTTGGATTATGACAAATGCCTTGAAGCCATGAACGTTGAGATGCAATCCATGTATGACAACCAAGTTTGGTACTTGGTTGTACCGCCTCTTAACTCCAAGGTAGTTGGAAGTAAGTGGGTTTTCAAGAAGAAAACCGATATGCATGGAAACTTGGATACTCATTATGATTATGAGATTTGGCAAATGGATGTCAAAACCGCTTTTCTAATTGGATATCTTGAGGAAGATGTCTATATGGTTCAACCCGAAGGTTTTGTCGATCCAAAACATCCTAACAAAGTGTGCAAGTTAAAGAAATAAATCTATGGATTGAAGCAAGCATCGAGAAGTTGGAATCACCGTTTTGATGAAGAAGTAATGTAACACCCCGAAAAGTCAAAACGAGTCACCGGGGATAATGGGCTTAATTGGTGGGTATTTAATAAAGGAAGGAAAGGGCTTATGGGCTAATGAGGCTTATGGGCAAGAGACTAATTGATTAGAGGTCCATAACCAGCCATTTTACCCACCTAATGTAAGGCCCCGTTCCCGGGACGCATACAGTTGGTCATTCACCGCACATAAAACATATAATTACATTTAACTTTCATAAAACATTGTAGCGGAATTATCAAAATAGACATCTCATTTCATTATAAAAGCTTTTGCCAAATAATACATCATTATTCCGTTACAAAATACATTGTTGCATTACATCACAAAAGCCTTATATAAATGGATGCCATCCCAAAAGAGCTGAGTAGCCTCGTCGCGCCATCCTCAGTAATGCTCACCTGCCAACTGGAAACACATAAAAGTCAGCGTTGCTGAGTGAGTTCTAGTTTTATAATAAAACATACTTTACTTTTATTAAAACCGTTCGTTACTTTTGCATGATCACACATCATACGTACACATAGCTAATATCATTATTATCTTCATCATTCATTCATTCTTTAACTTTTACGTTCTGTAATCATTACAACTTTTCCATTCCATTAAACCATAAACCTTACCCTTCTGTTCATGGTACTGGACCTAGGCCTATCATAGATCTTCTATAACGGTGCACCGCACCTCGTGGTCACAGTACCTAAGGTAAAGTTTTGGTGTACCATTGCCATATGCAATACCTTTCTGTTCATGGTTCTGGACCTAGGCCTATCATAGACCTTTTATAACGGTGCATCGCACCTCGTGGTCACAGTACCTAAGGTATGCAACAATGGTTCTATACAAATGGTCAATCACAAAGAAAGACCCCGCTGTGCATCCTCCTGGGGTAGCGAACCCACACACCGTTGGGCTAACACCTTTTAATGGTGTGTCCCGACACACAAGGCTTGCAAGACTTTCTTTACTTTCATCATTTATTAATGCATACCTGTTTTAGGAATATCCTGCTCCTTTACCTTCAGGTGATGGTAGCCAGACCGAAGATCTATCCTCGAGAACCAACTGGCACCTTGAAGCTGATCAAACAAATTATCAATCCTCGGTAACGGGTATCGGTTCTTCACTGTCAACTTGTTCAGCTCATGGTAGTCAATACACATCCTCATGCTACCGTCCTTCTTCTTCACAAATAAGACCGGGACACCCCAAGGAGAGATACTTGGCCTAATAAACCCCTTGTCAAGCAGCTCTTGCAACTGCTCCATCAATTCTTTCATCTCTGTTGGAGCCAACCGATACGGTGCCTTGGCAACAGGTTGGGCACCCGGTATCAGATCAATCCGAAACTCGATTTCTCGGTCAGGTGGCACTCCTGGTAAGTCTTCTGGGAACACGTCTGGAAAGTTACACACAACCGGTACATCGGCTAGTTGTGGTATTGGCGTATCCACATCCTTTACATAGGCAAGTAGGCACTACACCCACGCCTCATACACTTTCCCGCCACCGCCATCGAAATTACTTTCGGAATCGTCGTGACCCGATAACCATAAACCGTCACTGAACTCCCGTCAGGCGCTGTCAACCGAATCATCTTCTTGCGACACACAATGTTCGCCTCGTAATCTGCTAACCAATCCATCCCAAGAACCAAATCGAAACCACCTAAGGTCATCACGAACGGTCTAACAGGAAACTTATGACCCTCTAGCTCCACGTCACAGTTCTCTATCATCTCAGAAATCCTGGTAGACTTACCTATGGCAGTTTCTACATCAAAGGGCGCATCGACACATCTACTACTAACAGGCAGCTTAGCACAGAAAGCAGCAGAAATAAAACTTTTACTAGCACCAGAATCAAATAACACAGAAGCTAAAGTTTGGTTCACTAGAAACGTACCGGACACAACATCAGGGTCCGTCCTAGCTTCCTCCTGTGTCATAGTGAACGCCCTGGCGCTTGCCCTCGGTCCTTTACTTCCCGTCTTCTTCACCCCGGAACCCTCAGCCCTCGGCTTCTTATAATCCCTACTCATGTGGCCCTCCACGCCACAGTTAAAGCACCGGACCGTACGACAGTCCTTGGCTATATGCCCCGCCTTCCCACATTTGAAGCACACGTTCAACCCTAGTCTACATTCCCTACTATGCTCTCTCCCACACTTACCGCACTTCCTCATACCCGCACCCGATGCGGACACACGGCGGTCGTCCACCCGTGCCTTTTTGTTACCCGTCGAGGCATCACCCCGACCAAACCTCTTTCCATGCCAGTTTCGATCACCACCACCACCGTTCTCTCATCATACAGTCTCTCTGCCAAATCCACCGCCGACCTAAATGTGCTCGGTCGGGCAACGATCATATGCCTGCGAACATCCACAGGCAAACCCTGAATGTACCTCTTAATCTTCCGTGATAGAGGCGTCACCTGATCCGACACCAGACGTGCCATCTCGTTGAACTTCGTGGTGTACTGCTGGTGTGTCATGGTTCCCGCCTCCAACTGCAGGAACTCCCTCTCAACCTTGTCCATCTCCCAGTGAGGACAAAACTCCTCAATCACCAACTTTTTCAGTTCGAGCCATATCATTCTCCTGATTGCCCGATTACACTCAGCTTGGACAATATTGTCACACCAGCATAAAGCTGAGTCCACAAACGAGTGGGTAGCAAACTTCACTTTCTGGTCCTCCCGGCACTCGCTGATATCGAGAACAACCTCCATTTCCCTCACCCACCAGTGAGCAGCAGCAGCAGTGCCATTTCCATCTAAAGTAGGGGGCTTGCATCTCATAAACGCCCCATAGTTACAGCCTCGTACCACCTCTTGCACGGTCTCATCTTCTTCCTCTTCCTCATTATCGGAGAAAATCGTTTCAGGCTCCGGTTGCTCCCGCTCCCCGGAGGCCCTGTTTCTCTCCTTTTTTTCTCCTTCCTTTACTGCTTTGATAACTTTGGTCACCACAGACGGTAAGATTGTCTGCATGACCTGATGCACTTCTTCAACAACAGCCTCCTTTACCGAGGCCCTCAAGTTAGCACTCTCATCCCCAGCCTCCGAATGAGGGGTCTCAGGTTCTTCATGAACCACCTTTTCAACTCTAGGCCTTCCTCTTTTGGGTCGCGGTTCCGCATCAGGCCCACCACGGCCTCCACCCCTAAAGCTTTAGAAGATCTACCACCGGCCATTCTCTATCACACTGAAAGATTCAAACACCAACACGGTCATTCAAGGGAATAGCTCAGTTTATGTCAAGTATAGTAAGTCCCTAATTACAGTGGACAGTTGTGATTAGCCACTTACTTTACTCTTCATACTCCGAGCATTACCTATCCAGACAACATCAGTATCTAAATCTACATACAACATATAAACCACATAACATGCGCACATAATACCGGTTATCATTAAGAAAATACCTGATGGCATGCAGCTACTCAGATTGGCATCCCATTCCCATTCCATCCCATTTTCAGTTTAAGTTAAGGTTTATTTGGAAAATTTACCCATTTCACTTAAACTTTGGCTCTGATACCAACTTGTAAGGCCCCGTTCCCAGGACGCCTACAGTTGGTCATTCATCGCACATAAAACATATAATTACATTTAACTTTCATAAAACATTGCAGCGGAATTATCAAAATAGACATCTCATTTCATTATAAAAGCTTTTGCCAAATAATACATCGTTATCCCGTTACAAAATACATTGTTGCATTACATCACAAAAGCCTTATAAAAATGGATGTCATCTCAAAAGAGCTGAGTAGCCTCGCAGCACCATCCTCAGCAACGCTTACCTGCCAAGTGGAAACACATAAAAGTCAGCGTTGCTGAGTGAGTTCTAGTTTTATAATAAAACATACTTTACTTTCATTAAAACCGTTCGTTACTTTTGCATGATCACACATCATACGTACACATAGCTGATATCATTATTATCTTCATCATTCATTAATTCTTTAACTTTTACATTCTTTAATCATTACAACTTTTCCTTTCCATTAAACCATAAACCTTACCCTTATGTTCATGGTACTGGACCTAGGCCTATCATAGACCTTCTATAACGGTGCACCGCACCTCGTGGTCATAGTACCTAAGGTAAAGTTTAGGTGTACCATTGCCATATGCAATACCTTTCTGTTCATGATTCTGGACCTAGGCCTATCATAGACCTTCTATAACGGTGCATCGCACCTCGTGGTCACAGTACCTAAGGTATGCAGCAATGGTTCTATACAAATGGTCAATCACAAAGAAAGACCCCGATGTGCATCCTCCCAGGGTAGCGAACCCACACACCGTTGGGCTAACACCTTTTAATGGTGTGTCCCGACACACAAGGCTTGCAAGACTTTCTTTACTTTCATCATTTATTAATGCATGCATTCATCATGTTCCTCTTTCATCATCTTTCACTTTACGTTACATAATACTTTCAATTCACTCCTTAACATAACACGTAAAGCCACAAGAAAGATAAACATTCATCGTAATCAGGAACATCAACATATACAGTGCAATATCATACATACATAACATACATCATGCATAAATACACAACATCATCATCATCATGCCTAACATACCCTCTAAGGCCTCAACAGTCATCTTAAATGAACTTACAGGAATTCCACGTCAAAACTTACATCGCACTTTCCCCCGAAAGTCAGTAATTAAACTACACATTTCCCCGGGTACAACAGCCCTACTTGGGCGTATGGACACCCTTCAGTCGCATGGCCTCCAGGCGACTGAATATCATGCGATTGGACTCATGCGGATGAACATCTATGCGAATGGACACCCAGTCGTGCGTATAGACCTCATACGGATGGAACTAATGCGAATGAGCACCTATGCGACTGTCCTCATGCAAATGGACTCAATGCGAATGAGCACCTATGCGACTGTCCTCATGCGAATGGACTCAATGCGAATGAGTCCTATGCGATTGGAACTAATGCGACTAAGCACCAATGCGACTGGACTCTCAGTTATATGACTCCCCATGCGACTGGCACCCAATCGTACGAATGAATCCTTAATCGTGTGAATGAACCCTCAATCGTGCGAATGAATCCTCAATCGTGCGATGAACCTCAATCGCACCTCAGTCGACCGTATGGCCTCCAGTCCGTCGCCTAGCCCTAGCTGATGCAGAATGGAGTTCATCCCGAACCCAATCTGCCATTTTCAGCCTCCAAGCTCATCCAAACCCATTCTAAGCCTATATCAACCATCCTAAACCTTAGGAATGCATACCACAACACCATACAAGCACACACAAGCCCGGAAACAAACTCCAAACGCATCACACGCAAACACACCCAAATGGGTCAAACACACACACATAAAAAAACGGGTTTTCTATGATTTCCAGCCCAAAATCATTTGAAAACAAGTAAAAGTGGGGTCCTAGAACTCACACAAACGACCACAACGAGAAGAGCTTCGATTGGACTCGCTACATGACGATTTTGCCCACTCGAATCTACACGAACCAACCTTTTTCTCTCTTTTCTCCCTTCTTTCTCTCCTCTTTCTCTCTATGGCTGAATTCTTTGGTGTGGGGAGAGGGTAAGGGCTGCCCTCTCCCTTTAAATACCACCACACACTCGACTTTCTCTCGGTGGCGTGTTTGGTCGCTCGACTTGGGACTTTATTTCTTTTTCTTCATTTGTCGGCTTCAAAATAAATAGATTAACCGGGTGTTACAACTCCACCCCCTTAAATAGGTTTCGTCCCCGAAACCTGTTATTCCTCGAACAAACATGGGTAATGCTGCCTCATCTCTTCTTCAGTCTCCCACATAGACTCGGATCTTTTCCTGTGCTTCCACTGAACACGCACAAGAGGAACCGTTTTATTCCTCAGCCTCTTCTCTTTTCGATCGATGATTGCCACTGGTTGCTCCACATAATTGAGTCGTTCGTCTACTTCGATATCTTCCAGTGGAACAATCATATCTTCATCTGCCAAGCACTTCCTTAGATGAGATACATGGAATGTCGGGTGAATTCCACTTAACTCATCCGGTAACTCCAGTCTATAGGCCACCTCTCCTACTCGAGCAATGATTCGGAAAGGGCCTAAGTACCTCGGGCTCAACTTGCCCCGATTTCGAAAACGAATGATACCTTTCCAAGGTGAGACCTTCAACATAACCCAGTCACCCACCTGGAATTCAATCGGTCTGTGTCGTTTATTAGCATACGACTTCTGTCTATCTTTGGCTGCCTTCATGAAGGCTTTGATCTTTTCAAGCTTCTCAGTCGTAGCCTCGATCACCTCGACACTCCCTAACTCCTTCTGACCAATATCACCCCAACAAACGGGTGTTCTGCATCTCCTACCGTATAGCATCTCATATGGGGGCATACCAATGCTGGCATGATAACTGTTGTTGTACGAGAATTCAGCTAACGGTAAGTGGTCATCCCAACTTCCTCCAAAATCGATAACACATGCCCGAAGCATGTCCTCCAAGGTCTGAATGGTCCTTTCTGACTGACCATCAGTCTGACGATGATAAGCCGTGCTAATATGTAACCTCGTCCCCATAGTGTCGTGGAATTTCTTCCAAAATTTAGATGTAAACCGGGTGTCATGATCTGACACAATAGACACCGGCACACCATGGCGAGTTACAATTTCCCTAATGAACAGATCAACCAACCTCTCAGATGAATACGTCTCGCGGATCGGTAGAAAGTGAGCACTCTTCGTCAGACGATCAACTATCACCCATATGGCATCATACCCCTTCGGGGTACGCGGCAGCTTCGTAATGAAATCCATGGTTATGTGCTCCCACTTCCATTCTGGTATATCCAAAGGTTGAATCTTCCCATACGGCTTCTGATGCTCGGCCTTCACTTGCAAGCAAGTAAGGCACTTACTCACATGCTCCACTACGTCACGCTTCATACCCGGCCACCAATAATCTTTCTTCATGTCGTGGTACATTTTCGTAGCACCTGGATGAATAGAGTATCGAGTCTTGTGAGCTTCATCCATGATCTTCACGCGTAGATCCCCAAAACGAGGAATCCACACACGACCGAACCGGGTTCTAACACCGAGTGTGTTTTCACCCAACTCTGTGACCAGACCTCTCATTCTTTCAAAGTTAAGATGATCTTCTTAAGCTGACCGTAAAGAATCGGTATCCATTACCAAGGATCGACGACCTGTTTGATCAACTTCAGGGTGCCAGCTAGTTTTCAAGGATAGACCTGCGGTCTGGTTACCACCAACTAAAGGTGAAAGAACAAGACATTCCTAAGACAGCGTTCCGTACGCGTTATGGACACTACGAATTTCTTGTCATCTCCTTTGGTTTAACCAACGCGCTAGCTGCTTTCATGGATCTCATGAATCGGGTATGTCAACCGATGTTGGATAAATCGGTGATAGTATTCATCGACGACATCTTGATTTATTCAAAAAGTGAAGAGGTACATGCCAATCATATTCGAGAAGTATTGGAGATGCTTAGAAGTGAAGAGTTATATGCTAAGTTCTCTAAATGTGCATTTTGGCTACGAGAAGTTCAATTTCTGGGTCATGTGGTTAATACTGAGGGGATCAGGGTGGACCCTGCAAAGGTTGAAGCGATGATACAATGGGAACCTCCAAAGACACCATTTGAGATTCACAGTTTCTTAAGCCTGGCAGGTTACTATATGAGATTTATCCAGAATTTCTCCAATATAGCTTCTCCTTTGACTAAGCTAACCCGGAAGGACGTGAAGTATGAATGGGGTACTGATCAGGAGAATGCCTTCCTAGAACTGAAGATGAGGTTAACTCAAGCCCCTGTCTTGACATTACCTGAAGGGAACGAGGATCTAGTAGTCTACTCGGATGCCTCGTATGCAGGATTGGGTTGCGTGTTGATGCAACGAGGGAAGGTGATAGCCTATGCCTATAGACAATTAAAGGTCCACGAGGCCAATTAACCAACCCATGATTTAGAGTTGGCTGCGGTAGTGTTTGCATTGAAGATTTGGACGCACTACCTGTATGGGGTGAAGTGCACCATCTTCACTGATCAAAAAAGTCGGAAGTATTTCTTCGAACAAAAGGAACTCAACATGAGGCAGAGGAGGTGGTTGGAACTGATCAAGGATTATGACTACGAAATTCATTATCATCCAGGCAAAGCCAATGTGGTTACTGACGCCCTTAGCCGGAAGGGACAACCCGAACAAATTCGGGTGAGGGCTTACCAGATAATCATGACGCCTGATGTTATGAAACAAGTGAGGGAGTTTCAAGATGAGGCATTGAGAGATGATAGAGTCAACTCTAAAAGGATGAAAGGACAAGTTTCAGATTTTAGGGGAAAACACCCTGGGTGTTAGAACTCGATCTGGGCGAATGTGGATCCCTCTCTATGGGGATCTGAGGGGGAAGATCATGGATGAGGCTCACAAAACTCGATATTCTCTTCACCCCGGTGCCACGAAAATGTATCAGGATCTGAAGAAAGATTACTGGTGGCCGGGAATGAAGCGAGACGTGGCTAAGTATGTGAGCAAGTACCTGACTTGTCTGCAAGTGAAGGCAGGGCACCAAAAGCCATATGGAAAAATCCAGCCTTTGGATATTCCTGAATGGAAATGGGAACACATCACAATGGACTTCATCACGAAGCTACCTCACACGACGAGAGGAAGCGACGCGATCTGGGTGATTGTTGACCGTTTAACAAAGAGCGCCCATTTCCTACCAATTCGTGAAACGTTTTCCTCTGGGAGGTTAGCAGAGCTATTTATTAAGGAGATCGTGGCTCGTCACGGCGTGCCAGTGTCTATCATTTCGGATAGGGACACACGGTTTGCGTCCAAGTTCTGGAATAGGTTTCACGACTCAATGGGGACTAGACTGCATATTAATACGGCTTACCATCCCCAGACGGATGGTCAGTCTGAAAGGACGATCCAGACTTTAGAAGACATGCTACGAGCCTGTGTAATCAACTTTGGAGGAAGCTGGGATGAGTACTTACCGTAGGCAGAATTCTCATTTAATAATAGTTACCTTGCCAGCATTGGTATGCCACCTTATGAGATGCTGTACGGTAGGAAGTGCAGAATGCCCCTGTGCTGGGGTGACATCAGGCAAAAGGAATTGGGAAGCCTTGAAGTGATCGAGGTCACGACCGAGAAGTTAGATAAGATCAAAGCATACATGAAAGCCGCAAAGGATCGCTAGAAGTCTTATGCTGATAAGAGGCGTAGACCAATAGAGTTTGAAGTTGGTGACAAGGTTATGCTCAAGGTGTCTCCCTGGAAAGGGATCATCAGGTTTCGAAAACGGGGAAAGTTAAGCCCAAGGTTCATAGGGCCATTCCGTATTGTCGCAAGGGTAGGGGAAGTGGCCTACAGATTAGAGCTACCTGATGAGTTGAGTGGAATTCACCCTACGTTCCATGTATCTCATCTTAGGAAGTGTCTAGCAGACAATGATGCAGTCATACCACTTGAAGACATTGAAGTCGATGAGCGACTGAACTATGTAGAGCAGCCGGTGGCCATCCTTGATTGGAGAGAAGCACTTACGTAATAAGGTGGTTCCGCTGGTGCGAGTATAGTGGAGACACCGAAAGGGATCAGAATCTACATGGGAGACCGAGGAGGAGATGAGGAAATTTTATCCTTAATTATTTGATGACTGAGAGATTTTGAGGATAATGGGCTTAATTGGTGGGTATTTAATAAAGGAAGGAAAGGGCTTATGGGCTAATGAGGCTTATGGGCAAAAGACTAATGGATTAGAGGCCCATAACCAGCCATTTTACCCACCTAACTAGCGACCACCATCCTCACATTGAACCCTAGCTCCCAAAATTCATAGAGAGAGAAAGTAGAGAGAGAAAGTGAAGAAAACTCAAGATTTGAAGCTTCAAAGGTTAATAGATTGAAGATCTGGGTGTTGGAGCATCAAGACCTAAGAAAGAAGCAACAAATCCAGGTAAGAATCAACCTCTAAACCCTTCTGTAGATCAAACCCAGATTCTAGGGTTTTGGGTTCTGAAAAGTTGCAAAGAATCACATAAAGGTCATATTTTTACGTATGAAAACATGTATAAAGCTTAGATTTAGCCTCATGGATGATAAACTAAGAGATTGGACATAAAAAGTTATGATTTTGGGTTAAAAACGAGCTGGTTCGTAATTTTTATGCGATCTGCGAAACTGTATATGCATCCAGCGAATTTGAATATTCAAA
Source organism: Flaveria ramosissima (assembly GCA_025215565.1). NCBI lineage: Eukaryota > Viridiplantae > Streptophyta > Magnoliopsida > Asterales > Asteraceae > Flaveria > Flaveria ramosissima. The sequence continues at coordinate 12,401,905 of CM046041.1, forward strand.
CAGCGAAACTATGAGGACAACCTGCGAAACTTTAGTTTTGCAGGTAGTTTCGCAGACATGGTTATCCAACGAAAGTTGGGCGAAACTGGCAGCGATACTGCCAGCGAAACTGCCAGCGAAACTGCCAGCGAGACTGCCAGCGAAGGTGGCAGCGAAACTGTTGGCGAATCTAGCTGCGAAATTGCTGATCTTGCAGCAAAATTAGTAGTGAATTTAGGCAGAAATTAACCCCTTTAAGTGTCAGCTTATCTGCAGGCTGTGTAGTGTGATCCTAGCCTTGTAATCTTAGTTTTGAAGTTGGTGTTGGTATCTAGGGGATGATGTTATTGAATGGCACTTAGTCATACATATTAAGGGTAGTAAACCGTTGTTAGGCGGTATTTACTGCTTGCATCAATCTTCTATGAATCTTATGCAAGTAGGAGATTGTTGGATCTTGTATGCCCAAGACACAACAAGATTGATGTGGTTAGTACGTTATGATCCAAGTCGGGTCATACCCAATAACAAGCTATACAAACACCAATAAATATTTATTGTTGATGAGATCATACAAATAAATATTGACACCAGTTTAGAAAATGGGTTTTCTAAAACGTTGCTTTTGTAAAGAACAACATTATATGGATAATTTGTTCATGAGAAATTGTTTGTTTTATTTAAGTGAGTTAAATAATAACAAATAAAAGTGTGTTAATGTTATAAAATTAAAAGAGGTTTTAATTTTATAAACTTATGGGTTGAGAGTGTAAATTGTTTATAAAAATTAAATTGGGGGAACCCATTTTGAATGGGTTTTCGGCCGCCCCTTTGTGGGTCTTGGGAATGATTTTAGTCTTGGTTTTTACAAGACTTTATTCTTCCTTGCACTCTTCCATCTATCTCTCTCTCTCACACACATAAGCAAGGACTTTTCTCTCTTCTTTTTGGCTGAAAAAATTCGAATTTTGCAAGCTGAAAATTCGGTTTTGGCTTGGCTGCATTCGGATTTGCAAGAAGAAGGATTGATTTGGTGTTATACTACCTAACAAGTTAGGTGTTTGCTAAGGCTTGTAGGTATACAAGCTTGAGGACTTCTCTTTTGGAGGCTAGACATTCAAGAAGCATCATCATCTTTTTTTGATCCATACTTTATCTTCTTTTTCTTGAAAGGTAGTTTCAAAAACACCCTATGGTTGTTCTTTTTTTGTTTTGATAGCATTTTATTTCACATACATATGATCCTTTGTTCTTGGGTTTTTGTTTTGGGTTAATATGGTTCAAATTTTCAGATTATTAAACACCTTTTAACCTCTTATATCCGCTGCGTTTTTGAAGTTTAAATGGTTAAACTTGCTTTGATAAACATGTAACAAAACCCAACACGAGGTTCCTTGATTTGAGCAATCGCACCTTCGTTGTCACAAAAGATCTCTAGAGTGTCTTGAATGGAAGAGACCACTCCTAGATCAGCAATGAATTTCTTTAACCATGCAGCTTCTTGTGCTGCCAGTGATGCGGTGATGTATTTTGATTCTGTAGTGGACAATGCTACTACATCCTGTTTTGAGCTCTTCCATGAGACTGCTCCTCCATTCATAATGAAGACATACCACGATTGTGATCAAGAATCATCTCGATCAGTTTGGAAACTCGTATGTGTGTAACCTTTTACAACGAGTTCCTCCTCACCAGACCCATATATTAGAAACATATCCTTAGTTCTCCTAAGGTATCTTAATATACTCTTAACCGCCATCCAATGGCTATTACCTGGGTTTTGTTGGTATCTACTCATCATGCTTAAAGCACATGACACGTCCGGTCTAGTGCATATCATTGCATACATGATGGATCCTATAGCCGATGCATATGGGATTCTTTTCATTTTCTCTTACTCATCCTTTGAGCTTGGACATTGAGATGAACTCAATATTGTTCCTCTTTGAATAGGTACCCAACTTTCTTAGAGTTATCCATCTTGAACCTTTTCAAGATTTTATCAATGTATGCACTTTGGTTTAAACCTATTAACCACCTTGATCTATCCCTATAGATCTTTATTCCTAAAATATAGGCGGCTTCACCAAGATCTTTGATGGAAAAACAAGTTCCAATCCACGTTTTTACACCTTCCATGGTTGGAATGTCATTTCCAAACAATAGTATGTCATCAACACACAATACCAAGAAGGTAATGGTTCTCCCACTAGCCTTTTTATACACACAAGCCTCATCCGCATTTTTGATGAATCCTAATTTCTTGATTTCTTCATCAAAGCGGTGATTCCAACTTCTAGATGCTTGTTTCAATCCATAGATTGATTTCTTTAACTTGAATAATTTATTAGGATGTTATGGATCGACAAAACCTTCGCGTTGAACCATATAGAAATCTTCCTCAAGATGTCCATTTAGAAAAGCGGTTTTGACATCCATTTGCCAAATCTCATAGTCATAATATGCGGCTATGGCAAATAATATCCTAATTGACTTTAGCATTGCCACGGGCGAAAAGGTTTTGGATCTAGAAAGGCTAGTGCAACAAAAACCAAGTCACTTAGACTATTTTGGTACAACTAATAAAGGACTTCCGAAGCTAAGTGTGGAACTTCGAAGGAAAAAGGAGCTCTTCCGAAGAAAAAGTGTAAAACTAACTTTCGAAGGAAAACTCCAACTTCAAAGACAAAGTATTTACTTCCGAAGATCAAGACTTTGAGTGATAGATCAGAACTCAACTTCCGAAGTATGAAAGAAGTCTCAAGCCTCGGAAGTATAGAAGCCTCTTCCGAAGTATAAGTGGCTTTGGAAGAACTTGTTCTTCCGAAGCCAACTTACCTTCGGAAGACACTACTATTATCCAGTGGACATAAGTATGGTCTCCTTGACCCTCCGCTGCAGACCTCTGAGATACTGCATGGCGTTTTCTCAAAAGCCATGTAGTTGACCATACTTTATTCCACTATTTACCTTTATAAGTTAGTACAGTTGCCATCTTTAGTTGGTGACAAAAGGTAAGTCATGGACATGTCATGACTACCATATCTTATATAATACTTTATCTAAGATACCTTAACTTTAGCATTGTAGTATATGCTTTAGTCTTAGGTTTCCAGCTGGTATCAAAGTATATCCGGCTGTAGGATCTAGTATATATAGTTTCTCATTGTAACTCATATTCTATGCTTGTAAGAGTCTTGTAATACTTTGAGTTGAGAAGTAATATATACAAGTGCCTTGAAAATTATTTCTGTGTGTTCTTTGCTACTTATTATATTATCATCAACTCTTATAAAAACTCTACTTCATCTAATTTGAGTGTTATATAAGTGAGTTTGAGAGAAATCCAAGTGTTTAAGTGACAAACCCGATCCTGCAATTGGTATCAGAGCTTTTTAGGCTCTTGATTATGAGATCTTACCATCCTAATCAACCTGTTTTTCACTCCTCTTTATACCACACTCAAAATGGCCCTCAACAAATCTGAAGTAGAGATGGGGATGATGACCAAAGTACCCATCATCACCCCTGAAAACTTCAGGTCATGGAGCAGAGAATGGAAGGCTTCATCAGGTATCAAGATAGTAAAATGTGGCAATCTATTGTCAATGGCCCGTATAAGCCAAAGGTAGCTGGTGGAAATGGTGCCATGATTGAGAAAGCTATTAAAGTTTATTCTGATGAGGACCGGAAGAAGCTGGACATTAATAGCAATGATATGACTGTTCTCTTGACTGCAATTCCCAACTCCATCATGGTGGGGTTTGAACATTGCAAGTCAGCCAAAGAACTGTTCGATGTGCTTGCTCAACTATAATCTAGCTTAAATGACTCCAAGAAGGACTCACTGAAGCAGAATTTCGAGAACTTCACCTACTTTGCTGGAGAAACACTCAGCGAGTAATACTTCAGGTACATGGATCTCATTTCTTCCCTTTAGTCTGTGGGAATTGCTCATGAGCTTAGAGATCTTACAAGAAAGTTCATGAGTGCATTACCCAATGAGTGGACATTCTAGTGTGTCTCTATCAAGAGAACAGAGAACCTGAATACACTCACCATGACCGAACTCTATGGCATCCTTGATGGATACCGTTTGGAAATGAAGAATAAGAGAGGTCATCAGACAAGCAGACCCTTGAGTCTTCCTGCTAGCAACGCTTTAATGGTTGCTGAAGGCTCAGGAACCTCCCAGCCTCAACAATACCTGACTTACACCCAATAGCTAGCTTGTTCTTCTGGGCCATACATCACATATCCTGAGACTCCAAGGTCTCAACAAGCTCAACAAATTTCCTTTCAAGACAGCTGTGCTTTTGTCTAAGGAAGTGGACACTCAAATGATTATCAATATTGCTTTGATGATCTAGAGTGCTTCAGCCTAGATGACGTGGAATACGTAGACATAGTCCAACAAATGGCTCTATTAACCTACAGAGCAAAGAAGTTCTTCAAGAGAATTGGAAGGCAATTTTCCCAGAACCCAATCAACAGCAAATTTGGGTTTGACAAAACCAAGGCCAAATGTTACAACTGTAACCAACTTGGTCATTTTGCAAGGGAATGCAAGGCTCCCAAGTCTAATCCGGGAACCCCACAGGCCTCCACACATCCCTCTACACCAAAGCCCACCGAAAAGTCAACAGAAACAGCTGCAATGGCTCAAGAAGTTGACTGGAGCTTTATGGTACAGGATGTGACTCCTGCTCAAGCACTCATGGCCGGAACAGATGAAAATAAGGTATATGAACATCTCTGTACTCCTGCCTGTATTGGGAAGGTTAAATTGTATCAGGACTACAATATGGAGATTAAATCCGATATTGAGTCTTTAAATGTTTTAAAATCTGATTTTTAAAAGGGCTGAATCTGACTATAAAAGAAAATTTGAGGAGTTAGAGAAAACTGTGTCCCTATTAAAACAAGAAAACACAAACTATAAGACTCAAATAAAGGATTTAATATCCAAATTGACTGAGGCTCAAGCCCAGCTTGTCACAGCTGAGGCTCAAGCCAGAAAGTATGCTATTTCCGAGCAAAACTTCCAAGCCATTCTTGCATCAACCTCTCACTCAAAACTTTGTTACCAAAACAAAGGTGGGTTGGGAACCAATTAAATTGCTCCACCACACTCCTATGAGTCTATAAGACAACCAAGGTGTGGTATTGAAGAGCAAGAGGTTCCATCTGCTGACCCACCTTCTCATGAGTCAAAGAATGATGTAACCATAGAGACCATCACAAGGAAGAACCAGGTAATTATACCCTCTCCTACCAATGATGATCAAACCCTAACCACCAAAGCCAGAAGAAGCAGAGCTAAGGCAGCCAGAAAAACTGCCAAGAAAGTGGTTGAGTCTAAGCTCAAGATAGACCCAAAGCAAAAGGGTGTATTCATCTCAGCTGGATTCCAGGTGGTTGGAAACTCTTATTCAGGAAAGGGGTGTAGTACCAGCACTCCTGTCCTACCAAAGAATCAGAAGTTAAAGGGAAAGGTTGCTGATGAAGAGAAAAAGAACAAGAAACAGCAATCCTCAAATTCCCAAAAGATTAACATTGCATGCATAATGTGTGGTTTGCAAAACCACATGGCCAAAGATTGTTACTACAATCCTTCTAGCACACATTATGCAAATAATGTTAGAAAGGAAGGAGTCAGGGAAGGTTTCTCATTTGGACCATATCAAATGGTTCAAGTGATGAAAAAGGGAAATCTTGTTTCCGAAGCAAGGTTGCTTTCAAAAGAAAGTCCTTCTTCTGAAAGGAAAAAGGCTTCAGAAGCTAAAGCTATCAAGACTCAAAAGAATAAAAGAGTCCCCTTGAGACCATCCCAAAAGAAGACTGCTTTGGAAGAAAAGGTGGTGAAGGCTTCTTTTGAAAAGAAAGAAGCTTCGGAAGAATGCCAAGCTGCAAAGCTTCAACAAGCTCATCTTCCATGATCAACCAAGGGATGGAATGGAAGATCAAAGAAGATGTTGTAGCCCAAACCTCTTCTTCACATACATCCATTGAACCCTCATGCATAAATTTTGGTTCAATTATGTCACTATCATTGGAAGAACCCAAGACCAACAAGGCTTGGGTTTCCAATCAAAACTAATCATCTCATCTTATGTGAAGGGACATCCATATGACAAGAATAACAATGTTTGGATTATGGATAGTGGATGCTCCAGGCACATGACAGGGAACAGATCTCTCCTTCAATAATTTCAACATTATGATGGAGGTCCTGTCCAGTTTGGAGGTGAGGCCGGAGGATATATTTCTGGCAGAGGAAGTATATCCAATGGAAAATTAAAGGTTGACAAAGTTAACTTTGTCAAACAGCTTGAACACAACCTGTTAAGTGTTTCTCAGTTCTGTGATCAAAAGCATCAAATGCTCTTTACAGAACATGAGTGCATAATCCTCAAACGTGGGATGACAATTCCTCTGGAATTGGTGCTTCTTAGATCTCCCAGGAAAGGGGATATGTACAAGCTGGATATGAACAATGCTTCCCCAATGGGAGAAGTATCATGCTTTCTTCCAAAGCTGATGGTGATGAATCAACACTATGGCATAAACGAATGTGTCATGTAAATTTTAAGACAATGAATAAATTGGCTAAAAATAACTTGATACATGGTTTGCCTAAAAAGGAATTTTTCTGCAAAGATAACTATGTTGCATGCCTGAAAGGGAAGCAACACAGGGCATCTCATAAATCCAAAGTTGTTAACTCCATCACCACTCCATTACACTTATTGCACATGGATCTATTTGGTCCCACAAGTATAATGAGCATTGGAAGGAAATCATATTGCCTTGTGATTGTTGATGATTTTACTAGATTTACATTGGTATTCTTTTTAAGAACCAAAGATGAAACTGCTGAAAATTTGAAATCTTTTATTCTTAAAATAGAAAATCAAATTGATCACAAGGTTAAATAATTAGAAGTGATCAAGGGACTGAGTTTAAGAACCACGTTCTTGACTCATTCTGTAACTCAAAAGGGATTGCCAGACAATATAGTGCTCCTAGAACTCCTCAACAAAATGGTGTTGCTGAGAGGAGGAATAGGACACTTATTGAGGCTGCTCGGACTATGTTAGCTGATTCAAAGCTACCTCTAACAGGGCAGAGGCAGTCAGCACTGCATGCTATGTGTAGAACAGGGTCCTTGTAGTAAAGCCACATGGAAAAACCCCTTATGAGCTATGGCACAATAGGCCACCGTTCATTGGCTTTCTAAGGTCCTTTGGCAGCAGGTGTACCATACTTAACACAAAAGACAATTTGTCAAAATTTGCTGAAAAGTCGGATGATGCCATCTTTGTTGGATATTCCTCTAACTCTAAAGCTTATAGAGTTTATAACATTAAAAATCAACAATTTGAGGAATCTCTCAATATTGTAGTTAATGAGCACACTCCTTGTGTTAGAGGAAATGGCCCTGATCATATATTTGATTTAGAACTGTTTCCAAACTATTCTAAACCATCTTGTGAGAATGTTTCAGTTAGAACAGGTGCTCAATGTGACTCGAAAGAAAGATTTTACTGTGTAACGGAAATCTTTTAGGCCCCACTCTGTAACAAGTAAAGATTTTGTTAATGATGTCGGATTATTTAAATGGATTAACCTTACCGCCCATGTTACATCATCCACTGAAACCTCCCATCATCTTATCCAAACCCCCTTTAAACCGCCATTCCACCCATTTAAATACCTCCGCCTAATCACTTTAATCCTTTTTACCAAAATTACTGCCCTAAAATCTTTCTTCATCTTTAGTTTACCCAATTCCGAACTATCTTCTTGCAACTTTCTCAAATGGCACTTAACCCTCAGCACAACCAAGTCGCACTCCTTGATTCTTCAAGGGATGTCGACTTCTCAGATATCATCTCCTTTCTAATCCAATCTTCTTACTACACTGCCCTGACTGTTAACCCTACGGTTTACTCAAATCATATGTCTGAATTTTGGGCAAACGGTCAAATTGAAACCCTAAATGGGGTTCGTGTCATTAGATCAAGCATCTGTGGCCAGGAGTTGGTCATTTTTGAACAAATCATCAGGGAGCATCTAGAGCTTCATGATGAGGGTGCTCCTACAGAATTCCCCAAAGCAGATTTGGACAACACTTATATCCAAATGGGATATGGTGGAGATGTTAGCAGGTCAACCGTTTACAAATTCAACTTCTCTTACAACTGGAAGTTCCTGCTGCTTGTAGTTCTTCACTGCTTGTCCAACAAATCTGGGGATGGGATCAAATCCCATATGAACTTGGGTGCCTAGTTCATGGTTTGGTGAGAAGCTTCCGCTTCAACTACTCAAGATTTGTGCTGACCAACCTCATGGGAAATCTTCAAAAGGACACATTCTTTATGTATCCTAGGTTTCTCCAGCATATAATTAATTGTGAGCTGGACCAGAGCAAGCTTGTCTGCGCAGTTGCTCTGATTGTTCCTCAAATGAGGCCGACCATCTTCAAAACTTTAAGAGAGTGTCCACCAACTTCACCTGAAGAGATACTGCACTTCTTCCAGGTATGATTGAGCCAATGGCTCCTAGTGACATCCCAGTTAACCCCACAAGTGATGAACCCACACCAGCAACTACCCTCACTTTGCCAAATCTACCTTCTCCCCCATTACCATCACTTATCAAAGACGCCTCAAACGGACCCTTGTTCAATCTTCTCTGATTGAACAAGCTCCTCCTGTTCTACCCAAAAAGGCTAGAGTGGAACAATGGGCTCCCACTCAGCCTGAGGTCCAACCATCCTTCACAATTGACCTTAATATGGGTCTTGAGTCTCCTCAGTCTCAGACCCATGAGCCCGAAACCCAAGCTGAAAACCCTCAGGAAGAGTCTTTATACTCCCCTGAACAGCCAAAAAGGGACAGCCCCATCACAGGGCCTTTAGACATTGATCAAAGTCCCGGGTCACTAGGTTTTACTTCCATATCCTTCACTGACCTATTAATCGGAGCTGATGAAGAGATTATGTCTCTTCAGGGCAATGAAGTTGATCCACAACACCCTCTCAAGGATCAACAGAGCCCAGAGAGATCTCTTATCTCTGGCCCCTATCAGCGAGCCTTTACTAAGGTGAGTCCCACTAATGTGGAGGGGATTCATGTAGATTCAGCTACCACTACTAAAGGAGCCTCAAGGGATCCTCAAGACAGTGGTAACATTACTAAGACTGAATCTACGACAATCATGCCCTTTGATGACTCTGAAAGAGACATCATTGAGCAAGGGAAACCAGGGCGCCAAGAAACCACATCTGGTGGTGAGGATGAACATACAAGGTATGTTACCTCATCTCCCCATGATTCTTCAAAAGAAGATGAGGGAAGACTACAACTCACCATTGAAGACCTACTTTCTAAAGTCTCAAATCTTGAATCTAAGGTTAGGACTTTAGAGGATAGGTCTGCCACTCAGCAACTTGAGATTGAAAATCTCAAGGCCAAACTAGCTGAGAAACAGATTGAGAGGTCTGTTAGGCACGTACCAATTCAGGTCTCTTTGACCTCTTCCTCTAGCTCATCAAGCTCTTAGGATGATGCTACCAAAAAGGGGGAGAGTGTTTAGGGACAAAGCCAAAGACAAGAGGAGCCACAAAGTCAAGCTCTAACTTCTCTAAGCTCAAAATATCCTATGCGACAAGCTTCAGTTTTTCCTGAGCCTCCTCCAGTTGTAATTCAAATGGATCAAAGGATGCTCCAAGACCTCAATAGGTTCTTCAACAAGTTCCTGTTGGAATCTCTTATTGAATAGCCAAGTCCTGATCTGTCTGTGATCTACTTCGGAGCTCAAGAGCTTCAAAGGTTAAATGCACCTTCTACCACTATTGAGGAAGTTGGTCAACCTAAGGTCCAAGTGGAACCTGAGATTAACTTCGAAGGGGAAACAAGGACTGATGGCCCAGCAACTAAGACAGTTGGGACAGATAGTGCATTCTCACAGACTTCCGAAGCACAAGTCAAAGCCTCGGAAGAACAATTTCAATCTTCTGAAGCTGAGATTGCAGCTGCGGAAGGACTATTCTCCTTATCCGATGATCTAAGAGTCACAGATGCAATCCTAGAACTTGCATCTGAGGTTAATAGGGAGGATTTTCTCACCCAACCCCTAGCTCAAACATCAGCATTAACTCCAGCTTCCATCTCTACTACTCAACCTGAACCTTCCATCCAAGAACCCCCAAAGTCTAGCACTTCCGAAGACATCAAATGAAAGAGGAAGATGACTAAGGAAGAGCTTCAGGAGGAAGAAAGGTTAGAAAAACTCAAAAGAAAAGGTAGACTTCCAACTGGAAAACTGCTAGCTGCCAGTAGCAAAGCAGCTGCAGCCAACCAGGAGGCAGTCAACAATAGAAGAAGAGTAGAGATCATTGATAGACTTGTCAGTCTAGGAGCTGCGAGTGAAGATGTACTCCTGCTACCACTAGAAGAGTTAGTTGAGCTGGAAAAGGCAACTTTGCTGCAAAAACAACAAAGAGAAAAGGCAGCATGGTTGGCCTTAGAGGAAGAAAGGGAGAGGAAAGAAAGAGAAGCTGATCAGCAACTCAGGAGGGAAAGGATAACTTTCCTAACCTCTAGAGGTTTCTCTCTAGAAAAATTATTTCCACACAAAAATGATACGATCTTATGGCTCTTCAACAAAGAGCAAGATCAAATGGAGAAAGAGAGAAAGAAAGGTGCCAGGGAAAAGCTGATGCTGAAGAAGCAGAAGGAAGAGGAAGCAGGACTAGGTGCTGCCAAGAAGATAGGTGAGAAGGCCTGGATGAAGAGCTATCTCCGGGCTCATGGCTTCTTTGGCAGGCAGGTGGGTCCTATGTCTAAAAAGACACTCCAGCGACATGTCAATGACATAAAGGCTGACATTCGCTCGGGGAAGAGGAAGGAGATGTACAAAAGGGGACAGGGGATGATCTTCAAATCAATGACTCAACCCCAACTTCAAACCCAACCACAACCTGAACCAATTCCCTTTCCATTCCCCATCAAAACTAAACCAACCACTAAACCATACACTTCTGAACCTACACCATCACCCCTACCAACCTCTTTACCTCAACCACCTAAACTACCCATCCTCCAACCCAAAACACTAGCCAGAACCCAAATACCTCAACCTACCCAACAACCCTTCAAACCATCCCCTCAGCCTTCTAAACATCTCCCCTTAGAGGAGTTCAAGGCAATCAAGACAAAGCTCATCAATTGCACAACCCTGAGCGACATCTCCTGTGAGGAGGATTCAGTCAATTTGACTTATGTTGATGGATCCTCATGTTCCCTCACTAGAGATCAATTTCTTGATCTGCTCAGAGGAACATTAGACCAAGCTGCAAATCTCCTTGGCCTCAATTCAGACACTTTGACCGAGGAAGAAAAGAAGTTAAGGAGAAGGCTGGTGACTCTGCTGGATACCAAGAAAGGTGACCGGGTGCCAAGATAACCTCTTGCACATAGGAAGAAGATCATCCAGTGGAGGTTTGAAGACTCTTCTCGCAACTTTGTTGTTGAAAGAGAGAATGGAGAGCTCAACGGGGTAAGTGCCTCATCTCTGCTACACTTAAGCAGATTTGATATTGCTGAGTTAGCAGAGAAGCCATTCTCCAACCCTTCAAACTCTGATGTAACTGCTCATATCAGAAATCATCTAGGCAGTCTTCATATGGCCGAGCTAACTGCTAGGACCAAGGTTGAAGAAGAGTTGAAACTAAGAGAGGAGGAGAAAAGGAAGGGATCAAGAACCGAAGGCAAAGCTTTTCTACAAATGGTTGAAGGTCCTGAACTTGAATCCATAGTTAGATGGGAGTATGACTATAACTCCCGTCAACTAACTCTTTTCAGGGGGACGCAACAGAGGGTACATGTCATTCAGAGTGATAGACTGGATCTCCTATCCACTAATGACTTGTACAAGCTTCTCAGCACCACTTCAGGGAAGAACAAAGAAACAGACAAATATCATATGTCCCTGGTGTTGAAAGCTTTGAGAAGCAGAAACAAGTGAGGTTTTGGTAGCATCAGCCTAGAGTGAGTTTGTTGGATCTAGAAAGGCTGGTGCAACAAAAACCAAATCACTTAGACTATTTTGGTACAACTAATAAAGGACTTCCGAAGCTAAGTGTGGAACTTCCGAAGGAAAAAGGAGCTCTTCCGAAGACAAAGTGTAAAACTAACTTCCGAAGGAAAACTCCAACTTCCGAAGACAAAGTATTTACTTCCAAAGATCAAGACTTAGAGTGATAGATCAGAAGTCAACTTCCGAAGTATGAAAGAAGTCCTCAAGCATCGGAAGTATAGAAGCCTCTTCCGAAGTATAAGTGGCTTTGGAAGAACTTGTTCTTCCGAAGCCAACTTACCTTCGGAAGACACTACTATTATCTAGTGGACATAAGTATGGTCTTCCTGACACTCCACTGCAGACCTCTGAGATACTGCATGGCGTTTCTCAAAAGCCATGTAGTTGACCATACTTTATTCCACTGTTTATCTTTATAAGTTAGTACAGTTGCCATCTTTAGTTGGTCACAAAAGGTAAGTCATGGACATGTCATGACTACCATATCTTAGATAATACTTTATCTAAGATACCTTAACTTTAGCATTGTAGTATATGCTTTAGTCTTAGGTTTCCAACTGGTATCAAAGTATATCCGGCTGTAGGATCTAGTATATATAGTTTCTCATTGTAACTCATGTTTTATGCTTGTAAGAGTCTTGTAATACTTTGAGTTGAGAAGTAATATATACAAGTGCCTTGAAAATTATTTCTGTGTGTTCTTTGCTACTTATTACATTATTATCAACTCTTATAAAATACTCTACTTCATCTGATTTGAGTGTTATATAAGTGAGTTTGAGAGAAATCCAAGTGTTTAAGTGACAAACCCGATCCTGTAGGTTTCATCATAACCAACCCCTTGAATTTGAGTAAACCCTTTTGCTACAAGTCTTGCTTTATAAGTATCCAAGTTTCCATGCATATCTGTTTTCTTCTTGAAAACCCACTTGCTTCCAACTGGTTTGGAGTTAAGCGGTGGTACAACCAATTCCCATGCTTGGTTGTCATGCATGGACTGCATCTCTATGTTCATGGCTTCAAGCCATTTGTCACAATCAGATTTTGACATTGCATCATGGTATGTGGTTGGTTCATCCGAATCAACCACATAGCATCCATCCATAAAAAATCTATATCTTTCTGGTGGATTGCTAATTCTACCAGATCTACAAACGTTTTGTGTGTATTGATCAACCACTTGATTGTTTTCAACAACCTCTTGTTGATTGCTAGTATCAACCAAACGTGTATCGTCTCATGGTTCTCGATCCTCCTCAAGTTCCAACTTTCTACTACTTGCTCCTTCCATAAGGAACGTAGTTTCCAAGAACTCAGCTTTATGAGCAATAAATACCTTTTGCTATGTTGGATTGTAGAAGTAATATCCCATAGAATCTTTGGGATATCCTATAAAGATACACTTAGTGGATCGATTTTCTAACTTGTTTGGGGTGATATGTTTAACATAAGCTTCACAACACCATACCTTTAAATATGATAGGCGACGGAACCCTTCCATGCCATATTTCAAAAGGTGTCTTATCCACTTTCTTGGTTGGGGCCATATTTAGAATACGGACCACGGAGTGTAATGCGAAACCCCAGAATGATACAGGCAATATGCTTCTAGCCATCATAGATCGAACCATATCCAATAGGGTTCGGTTCCTCCTTTCAGACACACCATTATGCTGTGGTGTTCCGGCGGAGAAAGTTGTGAGATGATCCCACAACTCCTAAGATGATCTTGAAAAGCATCACTAAGGTATTCACCTCCTATATCTGAACGAAGAACTTTTATGGTTTTGTTGAGTTGATTTTCTACTTCATTTTTAAAGATTTTGAACATTTCAAAAGCTTTATCTTTGTTCCTTAACAAGTAGACATAACCATAACGACTATAATCGTCGATAAAGGTAATGAGGTATCTTTCACCATTCTTTGTCATTGTTTTAAAAGGACCACATACATCCGAATGTATGATTCCTACTAAATCTTTTGCCCTTTCGTTAGAGCCACTAAAGGGTTCTTTGGTCATCTTTCCTTGTTAACAAGATTCACATTTATCAAAATGAATCGATCTCATTTGCTTGCAAAAGACCATTCTGTTGAAGTGATTTAATACGATTCTTATTTATGTGACCAAGACGACAATGCCAAAGATATGTCATACTTAAACCCATTTTAAGTTTCTTTGTGCTTGATTGGTACAACAAGTTATTAAAGAATGCGTCATCATGAACTAATTCATTGTCACACCCCAACCTTGACGGCGGAAACGTCGAGATGTGAGGGTTAAGATTGTTCACAGCCACATAACGCTATTATTAAATCCAAATATATTATACATAAGTTTCAAAATTACATTACAAGCATAAGTCTCAATAATGAAATAAATTTCAACATGAATTAACAAACATAATCATTTTGTTTATTAACTAGGTCCAAGTCCTAGGATATGCCAGCAACATAAGTTCACTTCAAAACTTGGGGGTTTTCCTGAAACATGATAAAAATAAAAGGTCAACTATAAATAGTTGGTGAGTTTCCAAGGTTTTCATACATAATATGAAAAAGGTTACAAGTAGCAATTCATGTCATAGGTTATAAGCTAGTAAGGTTATAGAACACATATCGTTACAACCAAACCTCGACTTGATTACAAGTATAAAAAATTGGCTAAGTGTATTTGGTTCCCTAGTGCACAAGCGTACGGCCCCTAGGAGTCGGCAATACCTCGACTTTAGCACCAAATAGGCTTGTCAGGCCCAAAGATCTAAGACGTCGCCAGGCTAGCAATAGTTAATGATTGTAAACAAACTATGTATCTCATATAAACACTTACAAAACACAAATAACCATGACAAAATAATAAGATGAATTGCATGTGCTTACAAGTCTCAAACGTTTACAAGTGTACGATGTATAAGTATCATGTTTCACCCCAAAATAGTGTGAAATAAAATAAAAAGGGGACAAGGAAAACTCACATGGATATAGGCATTACAAGATGATGTAAAAGATTAAAGTAAGATCCAAAAGATAAATCCAAAGTATCCATTACAAGCACCTAAATATAATTTAAAGGTTAAGGTTAACAATGCGATTAACGTTCACAAGAATTTGGGTGTAAATACTTTTAAGGTTTTTGCTAAGCAATAAATTTATAATGTAGTCATTTACATTTTCATTCCATTAGCAGGAATTATATAGGTTTATATGATTAAGTATTTTACTTAGATAATAATGATGTAATTAAATATTATTAATTTTTCCAAGAATAGTATATAATTTCCCAAATTTTAGAGATTAATAAAGATAATATTAGGTTCATTATTATTTTAAATGATTCTTTTAAATTATCGTATCAAGTCCATAAGCCTATAAGTAGCTATTATTTTAAAAGGAAATCATTTAAATGTATAAACTTAAATACACATGATAGGATAAAAAAGTACATTTTGACCAATGTTTATAATGTATTTAATTATATGACTTGCAAAATAAAATAAATTTATTTAAAATCATTTAGTATGATCAAAAACTAATTATTTAAATGATATTTAAATGTCTATTTACATATTTAATCATTTATCATATTATTTTATAATGTTTTATGAAATCTCCATTTAAAATAACGTGATTTAAAAGATAAAATAATTAAAGGAAAAATTCGAGTCACTAATATTTTATTATTTTATTTTTAAAATTCATATAAATAACTCATGCTTAATCTTTAAAATATTTTATTACAAAGATGTTTAGTTATTTAAAAAAATTTACAAATATTGCTGAAATTTATTTGATACCTTAAAAATATTTAAAAGTTATAAGAACATTTTTTATATTTATTAGGAATTTTTCTAAAATTGATTTAAGGTTGGAAAACACCTAAAAAAAATAATGAGGTTACCCGGGGTCGAACCCGGGACCTCAAGGTTGGGAGCTGGTCATGGAACCGGTGAACCAAGGCATACAGCCGCGGTTATCAACGGTTTCCAATCAACTTAAACACAACCCCAAAGATCCCCCTTCCAACCAAGAACCCTAGATTGATGTACCCCAAAATTGAACACCCAGATGATTATGATAATGGAATTGATGTTAGGGCTTTTGTTTCCCACATGAAATCGAGTGTATATAAATGTTTAATTACCTAGATTGAAAACGAATTGAGGAAGAACACTCGAAGACAGACCGCGACCGAGTTATGTTTGATGGATGTTCAAACGATGATATTAATCAAATTCGTTGTACAGGGGGCTTCTAATGGAGTACAAGATCAAAAGCCCTCTATCAATTTAGAATCTTGATGTCCAGAAGATGGTTTTCAAGTAAGTTGCAGGTCCGAGATAAGAATGGTGATCGATGGTGGTGTGTGGGCATGTTTAGATCGAAATTGGAGTCACAGAAAGTTCAAATGGATTAATTCCAATGTTTCCCCGTGATTATCAAGTCCCGATTATGGCTGTTACATGTCGAACGGTTATTGTATTAAAGGTGTGTTTCGGTTTTGAGTTTTTCATTGATTAACGAGTGTTTATTCCAAATTGAATAGAGTGCTTAATTCGAAACCGATGCAAAATGGTTTAGGAGCGGTTTAATTTCATTTAAATTAAGCGTTTTGGGCTTTTGACCATCGCCGGAGCGATGGCCGGAGATCGGCCGGGAAGAAGTGACCGACGAGGGGAGAAGGG
Source organism: Flaveria ramosissima (assembly GCA_025215565.1). NCBI lineage: Eukaryota > Viridiplantae > Streptophyta > Magnoliopsida > Asterales > Asteraceae > Flaveria > Flaveria ramosissima. Next base: position 12,418,668 of record CM046041.1, read on the forward strand.
GGGGTTGGTTTGGGAAATTTCAACTTTGGTCCCTGCAGTTTATGTTTTAACATTTTATGCAAGAAGTTAAATGTTTTAAGTTTTAAAATTATCAAATAGGCCCCCTTAACTTTTAAATTAAAGTTTAATAATTCTTACAAATTACTATTATTAATAACAATATTATTATTATTGTTATTATTATTAGTTATCATTATTATTAACGATATTATTAATAATAATATTATTATTATTATTTTTATTATTATTAGTTATTATTATGATCATTATTTATGTTTTAAGTAACAATTGTCATTATTAACTTTCAAAATAAAGTATTAAAACAATTAAGTCAATAAGCATAATTGGCCCATAAGTTTCTCATATGGCTACAATGACCCTTACAAGTATTAACAATGTTAACTTATAGTTAACCCGAAAATACATGATGTTACAGTCTCCCCAACTTAAAAGAATTTCGTCCCGAAATTAAGAATGAACTTAAATGAACAAAGGAACTGAAATGAAAAGTGAGTGTTCAACGAACAGTGTTTGCCGTTTGATTACAGGTGGAACGCTTCATTTTATGGAATCTCACAAGATTCTTAACATAATAAACGCGAGACGTTTTGAGATGAAACGTTGAAAAACGATGACGAGCTACCGTGGTACCTTAGATTCATAAGCCACAACTTCTAGAATATAAGGATGTTTAGACATCAAATAAAAACCAACAATTTATAAGAAAGGTTAACCGTCAGGATTTGAGAATCCCAAACGTCGCACAACTTGTGAATACGTATTGCTCTTTTGACCAATCATCGGTCTAAGAATAATACGATATGCGAAGATTTTGGAATAAGTTCTCGACGATGGTTAGGAACATTATTAAAAGTAGAAAGATGAATCGGTCATCCAAAATAACGATCGATGTTTTAACGCCATACCACGGTATACGAATTCTTGAATTAAATACAAGTCAATTTATCGACTCATTATCTCACATGAGTCAATATGAGATTAGTCAATTGGTCTATAATACACCAATTTCTCAGTATGACATCCAAAATAAGGGACATTCGGTGATGAAAAATAAAACAGGGGATTCGCAGGAACATGGAGGTTAGGTGTTGTCATATATGAAGGTGAGACACTTGGACATATACCAAGTTACGTCTTTTCCTTTATGCCAAACCCATGACTACAAGTTATGAAGGTTTATGAACCTTTATATCCGCGTCACAACGTAAGTAATAACGAGTCTCGTTGATCGAAATCAAGATAGTGTTTAATGATTTTCAATGGTTAAGGGTTAAAGACGATTTAAGAAATGACGCGAACATCAGGAAACGTACCTATATTTTGCAAGGTAGCAACTTTCCAAGTACAGTTTGCATACGTAGTTCATCAAACCCATAAACACAGTTGAGAACATTCGTGTGTCTCGAAAGACATGAACACAAGGTGATAACGTCTTTATTTAGCAGAAAGATCGTTTAAGAATTCTACCATCACACAATCATGTGTTGATGATATCTCAAAATGGAAGCTGATAAGTAGGGAATAAATGGTTCGATATAGCTAGATCAAATCAAAACATAAGGATAAGGGAAAGAAATCAATTTAAGAATTTAAATGGCTCGGAATCAAAATCAACCTAGAGTGATCGGGCCTCCTTCCAAGTTCAGAAATCATGCTTTGGCTTGATAGGTCCAAACGCTAACATTGGTTCACCCTTCAAGTTACTACATGTTTCTTGTCACTTGATTAAAACCTTAGTAAGTTGGAGATCAAGAAATGGGAATAGTCATCAAGGTGTGGTTTTCACTCCTAGCTTGAGGGTGTATTCCCAAGGTATGACCACTAACTTAACAATCAAAAAGTTCGACCCCAACTCCTTGTTGAGGATCCACAAAAAAATAAGACGAGGTAACTCACCATTAAGGTACGGGAAATCACTCCTATCTTAACGGTGAAGTTTTACAAAAACAAAATATAACAAGATGAACTTCTTCATCAAAATCCAGAATTCACTCCTACTTTGATGAAGTCGTCTCATTTGAACAAATACAATTCTTAAAGATGATATTATCATCAAGGTATGGAATTCACGCCTATCTTGATGATTGAATTTCATAATAGCAAGAAAACAATCGAAGATTGACATTTGTCACCAAAGTACGGGTTTCAATCCTATTTTGGTGAGATCATGTCATTTGTGAAATGTCATTCCAAAGAAAATAATTGAAGTCAATCCTCGGGATAAGGAAATCACCCCGATCCAGAGGATCACAATTGGAAACCATTTATCAAAACGAATAGAGAATCATCAAAGTAAGGGAATCACCCCGGTTTTGATGGGTTAGAATTTAGGAAATACAAGTGTTCTTAGTCATAGGTTGACTTGCAACTCTTGCATCTCCCACGGTGCAAACGGTATGAAATTCGACTTATCAACGAAAGGAAGAGAGTATTCATTAAAAATTCAGAAAATTTCAAGTTACATTAATGTAACAAAAGGGAAATCATGCTTACAAAGTTTAAGGTCAAAGTTCGAGGTAACAGAATTAGTTATGATGGTGTTCAAATCTTGAATGATTTAAATCAGAAAGACTAAATCAATGACAAGAGTGATTCAACACCACGACGAGATGTGAACATTCGATTCACAATTGAAAGAAATACATGAACTTCTCAAGATATGTGGTCAACCATAGCCTTATTGAAAACACGCGTACTTATAAGTGATCACTCATCTCAAGGGTTTCGAGTCAAGTAAATAGATTCAATGATCGAGTCAAATCACCATTTACACTTTGCCTAGACAAAGTATCCCGAGATGTAAGAATTTCACCTATAGAATTGCATGTTCTTTAGTTATGGGACACATCTTTAAGAAGACTCGAGAACCATAAGTAACGGTTTAAAGTTTTTGATGACCATTCGGTTTAGATTCCCAATATCTTTGGGTATATTAAAATTCATGTTCACGTTGGTCAAGATATAGAAATAGTTACATGAAACGCTCGATGTGTAACGATGTTTAAACGTAAAAGTTGAAATGTAAGATGGGTTCAATATTAACAGGAACATTATGTACGATAAGAACGAGGAGATATTAAAACTTTGGTGATAAACCAGATCAAAGAATCAAGGACTTTTAAGACACAAAGAGGATGGTTCCATTTGGTAACGTATTACCATTTGGAATCGTTGACACGTCAAGGTAAATTGACCCATTTGCCTTAGAGACTTGTGTATGTTGACCATAGTTTATCACTCATCCCAGAAATCCCCAGGTAAGCATAACTGGTCTCACAATGAGATTTATACGATATGCTTGCCTTAGCCCGAAGGCCTTTTGCCAGGAAATCCAGAATACAGGTGTCTATGTGTCACACAAATTTCTTTGGTTTATGAAATCAAAACCTTGATGAGATTTTCATAGATTAGACATAGAGTCTAAGGAATTGAACCCAGATGATAAGTGTAGATTCCACATGTCGTTGAGGATTGGTTTAGGAAGTTCATTTGTCGGGGAGAGTCAAAGAGTCAAAGTTAAGTTTAGGGAGACAAGTAACTAAGTTTAAGCATACATAAGGCAATCCTACGCTAAGGCATCAAGTTGCACAAAAGGCATAGCATTATGTAGCATGCAAACAATAAGTAAGCACAAAGTATAATGATCTTTCTATGAGATTCATGCAACTATAGTCTAGGTCACCATTTCTAATAACCTAAATCCCTATAGTTATGGGCTCTGATACCAATCTGTCACACCCCAACCTTGACGGCGGAAACGTCGAGATGTGAGGGTTAAGATTGTTCACAGCCACATAACGCTATTATTAAATCCAAATATATTATACATAAGTTTCAAAATTACATTACAAGCATAAGTCTCAATAATGAAATAAATTTCAACATGAATTAACAAACATAATCATTTTGTTTATTAACTAGGTCCAAGTCCTAGGATATGCCAGCAACATAAGTTCACTTCAAAACTTGGGGGTTTTCCTGAAACATGATAAAAATAAAAGGTCAACTATAAATAGTTGGTGAGTTTCCAAGGTTTTCATACATAATATGAAAAAGGTTACAAGTAGCAATTCATGTCATAGGTTATAAGCTAGTAAGGTTATAGAACACATATCGTTACAACCAAACCTCGACTTGATTACAAGTATAAAAAATTGGCTAAGTGTATTTGGTTCCCTAGTGCACAAGCGTACGGCCCCTAGGAGTCGGCAATACCTCGACTTTAGCACCAAATAGGCTTGTCAGGCCCAAAGATCTAAGACGTCGCCAGGCTAGCAATAGTTAATGATTGTAAACAAACTATGTATCTCATATAAACACTTACAAAACACAAATAACCATGACAAAATAATAAGATGAATTGCATGTGCTTACAAGTCTCAAACGTTTACAAGTGTACGATGTATAAGTATCATGTTTCACCCCAAAATAGTGTGAAATAAAATAAAAAGGGGACAAGGAAAACTCACATGGATATAGGCATTACAAGATGATGTAAAAGATTAAAGTAAGATCCAAAAGATAAATCCAAAGTATCCATTACAAGCACCTAAATATAATTTAAAGGTTAAGGTTAACAATGCGATTAACGTTCACAAGAATTTGGGTGTAAATACTTTTAAGGTTTTTGCTAAGCAATAAATTTATAATGTAGTCATTTACATTTTCATTCCATTAGCAGGAATTATATAGGTTTATATGATTAAGTATTTTACTTAGATAATAATGATGTAATTAAATATTATTAATTTTTCCAAGAATAGTATATAATTTCCCAAATTTTAGAGATTAATAAAGATAATATTAGGTTCATTATTATTTTAAATGATTCTTTTAAATTATCGTATCAAGTCCATAAGCCTATAAGTAGCTATTATTTTAAAAGGAAATCATTTAAATGTATAAACTTAAATACACATGATAGGATAAAAAAGTACATTTTGACCAATGTTTATAATGTATTTAATTATATGACTTGCAAAATAAAATAAATTTATTTAAAATCATTTAGTATGATCAAAAACTAATTATTTAAATGATATTTAAATGTCTATTTACATATTTAATCATTTATCATATTATTTTATAATGTTTTATGAAATCTCCATTTAAAATAACGTGATTTAAAAGATAAAATAATTAAAGGAAAAATTCGAGTCACTAATATTTTATTATTTTATTTTTAAAATTCATATAAATAACTCATGCTTAATCTTTAAAATATTTTATTACAAAGATGTTTAGTTATTTAAAAAAATTTACAAATATTGCTGAAATTTATTTGATACCTTAAAAATATTTAAAAGTTATAAGAACATTTTTTATATTTATTAGGAATTTTTCTAAAATTGATTTAAGGTTGGAAAACACCTAAAAAAAATAATGAGGTTACCCGGGGTCGAACCCGGGACCTCAAGGTTGGGAGCTGGTCATGGAACCGGTGGACCAAGGCATACAGCCGCGGTTATCAACGGTTTCCAATCAACTTAAACACAACCCCAAAGATCCCCCTTCCAACCAAGAACCCTAGATTGATGTACCCCAAAATTGAACACCCAGATGATTATGATAATGGAATTGATGTTAGGGCTTTTGTTTCCCACATGAAATCGAGTGTATATAAATGTTTAATTACCTAGATTGAAAACGAATTGAGGAAGAACACTCGAAGACAGACCGCGACCGAGTTATGTTTGATGGATGTTCAAACGATGATATTAATCAAATTCGTTGTACAGGGGGCTTCTAATGGAGTACAAGATCAAAAGCCCTCTATCAATTTAGAATCTTGATGTCCAGAAGATGGTTTTCAAGTAAGTTGCAGGTCCGAGATAAGAATGGTGATCGATGGTGGTGTGTGGGCATGTTTAGATCGAAATTGGAGTCACAGAAAGTTCAAATGGATTAATTCCAATGTTTCCCCGTGATTATCAAGTCCCGATTATGGCTGTTACATGTCGAACGGTTATTGTATTAAAGGTGTGTTTCGGTTTTGAGTTTTTCATTGATTAACGAGTGTTTATTCCAAATTGAATAGAGTGCTTAATTCGAAACCGATGCAAAATGGTTTAGGAGCGGTTTAATTTCATTTAAATTAAGCGTTTTGGGCTTTTGACCATCGCCGGAGCGATGGCCGGAGATCGGCCGGGAAGAAGTGACCGACGAGGGGAGAAGGGGGGTTGGTTTGGGAAATTTCAACTTTGGTCCCTGCAGTTTATGTTTTAACATTTTATGCAAGAAGTTAAATGTTTTAAGTTTTAAAATTATCAAATAGGCCCCCTTAACTTTTAAATTAAAGTTTAATAATTCTTACAAATTACTATTATTAATAACAATATTATTATTATTGTTATTATTATTAGTTATCATTATTATTAACGATATTATTAATAATAATATTATTATTATTATTTTTATTATTATTAGTTATTATTATGATCATTATTTATGTTTTAAGTAACAATTGTCATTATTAACTTTCAAAATAAAGTATTAAAACAATTAAGTCAATAAGCATAATTGGCCCATAAGTTTCTCATATGGCTACAATGACCCTTACAAGTATTAACAATGTTAACTTATAGTTAACCCGAAAATACATGATGTTACATTCATAAATGCCATTAGAAGGCTTAGCCTTAAAGTAAAGCATATCATTCATAAAAACACAAATACCATCGTCAATAAACTTTAAAACATAACCACATTGTCTTAAAAGGGAAACAAAAATAATATTCCTAGTCAAACTAGGAGCATACAAAATGTTTTTAAAATAACTTCCAAACCATTTCAAAGTTTCAAAATGTAGTCTCCTTGGGCTTTGACTTCAACTTTTGCTCCGTTGCCCATAAAAAGACTAGTGTCCCCTTTCTTGAAATGTTTACTTCTTTTGAACCCCTGCAACAAATTGCAAATATGAGTTCCACATCCGGTATCTAATACCCATGTGTTTGAATAAATAAAATTAAGATCAATATGAATCATAAAAGTTGTACCTGAGGTCTGCCCTGCATCCCTCTTGTTCCTCAACGCTTTGAGATAGGTTGGACAATTCCTCTTCCAATGTCCTATCACCACATTTAAAGCACGGATCATTCTTGGAAACTTTTGGCTTTTTCTCCTTGAGTTTTGGTGGTTCCGTTTTAGCCTTTCCCTTACCCTTCCCTTTGATGTGTCCCTTGTTTTTGGCAACATATGCCTTGGGTTCGGGGTGATGCCTCTTCCTATTTCCACCCTCATTGATCATGAGAACCGGTAATACCCTTTTTCCCATTCCCGCTTAGGCTGTTTTAAGCATTGCATGAATTTCCCTAATGCTCTTGTCCCCCGTTCATGTTATAGTTCATGAAAAATGTCTCAAATTTCTTTGTTAGACCATTGAGGATCAAATTCGTGGCCAACTCTTTAGAGACTGGACAATTCAGCCTTTCGAGACGATCAATGTGGCTTTTCATCTTAAGTACATAAGATGACACTGATTGGGTTTCTTCCATCCGACATGCATGAAGCGCCCGAACTATTTCGAAGCGTTCTACCCTTGCTTGTTATAGGAACATTTCCTTTAATTGGGTAATCATGCCATATGCCCCATGATGCTCAAAATCCTTTTGAATTTCAGGAATCATGGTTCCTAGCATGAGGCAAGAAGCTTGCACTGAATCCTCAGTGTGCTTTATCCAATCATTATAGGCATCTGCATCATTAATGTCGGGTTCATCGGGAATAGGATCGTCCAACACATAGGATTTCTTTTCTTGCTTGAGAACAATTCTCAAGTTTCGATACCAATCCATGAAGTTGTGGTTGAGACGATCCTTCGCAAGGATTGTTCTTAGTGATAGGTGATGGATGGTCAGGGTGATAGCGTTGTTGTTAGCGGCCATCTACATAATTTAATAAAGTCCAATTTCAGTATTTTTAATGATAATAAAATTAATAATCAATATCTAGAACCCAACATTGCATTTAAATATTGGTTAGGTGACCTTTATCCCATTATTTAAATTAACAAGGCAGACAACATTTGAGAATTGCAACCCTTTGCAACTTCTATTTTATTTTTTGGGATCGACTAAACATCTTTATGTTTAGTTGGCATGTTTAATCCCATCAACACCATTGTACGCCATGCTTCGATGACCCTATTCACATGGTTTCCAACTCAAAACACAAGTTCCCTAAATGTGGTTAGGTGACCTTTATCCCACAAGTAGTTCCTAAGTGATTTGAGTGTTGTATAAAAGGATGGTGTTTAACTTGTTTTTAAAAGGATTTAAGTTTCAAAACTAGATGGAAAATAATTTATGTACCTTGCGTTTGCATGCATTCAAATGTATCGTACTTTGTTTGAAAACCAATTTTCAAAGTCCCTTTTAATAAAACCCATTTTATTCGAAGTCATTAGCCTTTAATAAAACCAACTTTATTACTTAATGATTTCTAAGGAACCAATTTTATGCAAGTTGTTATTATCAAGTTGTTAATTGTCCATATCCAAATAAGATAAAACAACCACACAAGCATATAATCAACCACAAGTTCATAACCATAGCCATCTAATTTTTGTCACACTTGTTGACCACAACAAGTGTGCCAAAAGGTCTCACTTAAGGAACCAAAATACCAAAAGCATGTGTCGATGAACTCCCACTTGATCCCGCATCCAAATGCCTCAAGTGACCACTTTGTGTTCTTGATTCCTCCACTTTATTTAGGCTTCCTTTTGGGCTCCAATTTCAGCTCCTAGCTTCCATGGATCTCCAAGTTTGGGCTTTGGTCTTTGGGCTAGAATTCCACTTTGGACTATGAGGTCCATAAAGGCCCAAAACCAAAACCCTAGCTTTGTTGAATCTTCTTTTACAAAAAAAAACTAATACATTTTTCTCTAGTAAAAGAAAAAAACAACTAATCTACTTACTATTACAAACCAATATGAACAAACACAATAGATTACAAACCTAAATAAATTAATATTACAACCAATTAGATAATCAAATGAATCATAACACAAACATTCATCCAAACACAAAGGCCAAGGCTAGGTTATGAACATCCAATACACATCCATATATGCAAGAACATAAAGATAAAATGGTTTCCCTTGTTTAATCCCAAAATTTCGGCCATGGCTAAAACCGAAAGATTTGGGTTTTGTCCAAACAAAACAACCAATCATCCAAATGATATTATTCTTCAACATTATCATATGCATGTAAAATAATCTAGGAGAACCAAGGGGTAACCAAAATAAAAAAAATCGACCATATGGTGTGAAACACCATGAAACCCGAAAATTTTTTGGTCAATAGAAGCATGTATCTTGATGCCATTGTTGGGTTTTAACAAGATTATCAAAGTCATGTACACCTATTTATATGAAAAACACAGCGGAAAAAAAGATTTAAATCTTGTTATTTAGATGAATATAAAACTTATTTATAAACTAACCCAAGCCAAGGATCCAAATACGAATTAACATGCTTGTAAACAACACAACCATAGAGTGTTGAGAATACAACCTTTCAAGAGATGAAAGAATGAAGAAGATGGAGAAACGAATGGTAAGCCTTCAAAGGAGAAGACCTCAAGCTTGTATACCCTCCAAGCTCCAAGCAAACACCCTTCTTGTTAGGATTTTTCAACACTTTAATGAACTTTCTCTTCTTCTTCTTCTTTGGCTGAAAATGGAGAGTGGGAAGAGAGAAAAAAAATTCTGCACTTTTTTTTTGTGTGTGTATTCAAGAAATGATGGAGTGTTGTACACTTAATGTTGTACACTCTTATCTATACCCAATTGTTTTTAATGCATGTTATAGAAACCATAAACAAAATAATGAGGGAGAGAGGGAGACCACAAAGGGCCGGCCCCCTTTTGGCCTTTTCCCACCCAAATTATTTCTTTTGTTTTGTTTCAATTTTAATTGTGTCACACACAATAAATAGTTTATATAACACAACATATTATAAACCAATATACATTATTATTCAACCATTTAAATAATAATATAGAATACTTTCTTTGAATATAAATTATCCATATAATTTATTTACTTTATAAGGGCAAATATTTAGAAAGCCAATTTCTAAATAATTTAAGGGTTAACATTTATTTATATGATCATATCATAAAATGAATATATCTGGTGTTTGTCTAGCTTGTTATTGGGTATGACCCGGCTTGGATCCTGACATACTGTGACATCCCGTAATTTTTAGGTTTCTATCCATTATATTTCATTATTAGTAAACGATAAAATAATTGTCAATTGTATATTAAAACTTTGAATAATAATAATTAACACTAAAACATAATTAACCTACAATTATTAACTAAACTTAATTAACCTAAAATGCAAAAGGAGATCTAGGAGGACCTTTGTGCAAATATAGGTTGACAAACCCCTTAAATCGTAACTCCCCACCCTTCCCCTCGGTTCACACCTTGCAACCCTAGCAAAGCCTTTTTCTCCTTAGATGGCAGCCCATCACGACGACATCCTCTCACAGCGGTATAAGGTCGGTGATCGAGACCCTTCTGGCAGCCTCTAGCATCGGCCGTAGCGACTCCGAATAGTACGTACTTTGTTTTTTATGATTCGCGTTCGTTTTGATTCGGTTTCAGGTTATGGGTCGCGGTTAGTGATCGATTTTGGGTATGTGAGTGAGTACGCCTTGTTTTAGTGTGTGTATATATGCATTATTGGGTGTGTCGTATGTGATATCCGCATCATGTGTGGGTGTGTTATATAACCTACGACGTAGACGTGTTATCGGGAGTACGTATGGTCGTATGTGTTTGGCAGTATGTGTTTCGCATGTATATATATATGTAACTATCGAAGGTGTTGTTCCTGTGAGTGATGTCGTTCATGGTTTCCATGTGTGTTTATTTGTTATGGGTTAGTAGCTGGGTGTGTGCATATTCGTGTGTATGTAGCCAAAGTGTGTATGAAACTTGTGTGTGTGTGCAATCTGCTGAATATGTGGCTGAATCCATGTGTGTTTGTGTGGGTGTTTGGGGTTCATGACTTTGGGTTGGATGTAATGCAGGGGTGGAGTTAATATTTATGTGGAGATATGGATGATGTATGGTATGTATATGTGTGTTGAAGCATGAAAATATATATGTATGCATCGATGCTGAATTTTGATGGCAATATATGTGTTGAGCATGAATGAATATAAATATATTTGAGTTTATGTTCATAATGAAGGTATGTATATATGTAGTGTGTGTTCTTACGCGTGCATACATATATGTTTGCTTTTGGTGCTTGATCTCCAGGATTTGTTAGTTGAGTGGGTGCTTAAACAAAAATAATAATTATAATAACAAAAAGAATAATTATAATAATATAAGGGGGGTGTTGCTTGCAATTATAATATAACTCATGTAATGTTGATGCATGGTTGAGCATAATATGTATTATATGTATGGATGCCTATAATATATTATATGTGAGTGTATGAATGTATAGTTGTATAAGTTACCATAACAATGTTACATTTGGTCGTTACGTGTTAATATAAATAAGTTAAGCATTAATGAACGTGTATGGTTTTTTTATATAAAGTTATGTGATTAAAAGTATTTCTTTTACATGATTTGGTAGTGGTGAGAGTAATTGGGTTTGTGCCATGAAGGTAAATTGGTATATACTTTTGCTTGATTGGGAAAGGGGGAAATGCCGATGACCTAGACCGCAACCGAGTCGTGGAACACGAAACCATATAGTCCTTATGTTTATAATTAATAAGTAGTATTAGTTATATATTAACTAAAATCCATGTTATTCGGAAACCTAATTTCCTGTTCTCTGCATTACGTTGTTGCTGTACATTCAAGGTGAGTTCTCAACCCCACTTTCGTATTATTCTCTCTTTTGGGGGAGAGGAACATACTGTTTTCATAAACATACAATACTTAGATTGGTAATACTGCATATACTGGTTTACTATTGTGATACCATTACGCCTCTTCGGACCGTTAATATGGAATTAGCGAGGTGATTGTTAGTAGATCTACTGGGTTTGACAAACCCCACCCGGGCTAGTCGCGCTAGCTTGACTGGAGGTCAAACGGGTGAATGGTTAGCCTGTTTTACAGTGTTGTGGTCTGGTATCCACAGCGGGGCATTCATTATATTTTACTGTCAGCTCGGTCGCGAAATTCATACACATAGTGACTTGTTGTAGGCTAGCTACCTACTTATATGTTTTGATTACTTAATTTGGATTTCATTACTATTACTTACTGTTTTCTGATAAACTGTGAACTCACCAACCTTGTGTTGACACTTTAGCATGTTTCTTTCCAATTCATAAGCTGCGCACGAATAGGAACATCTCGCATTGCATTTATCATCGTAGAGTCAAATGAACAATCTACATTTTTCTAAAAATTATATTTATTTGGTTTGCGCGTGTTTGCGTTGTTTAAATTATGGTTTATACGCTTCCGCACTTATTTTCATGTTTCGTATTTAATTCTGATTTTAAGAAACTTTATTTAATTTAGAAATTATATTTGTAATTGTTGCGTCGTTTGGTGTAACAAATGGCTAAGATCCTAGTATGTCATGCGCCTAACGGTACCTCGTTTGTTGAAATAAGGGTGTGACAGATTGGTATCAGAGCCAATGGTTATAGCAAACTAAATAAATTTGCATTTCAGTTGCATTGCATTTAGACTATAGCCTGATGCCTTAGTTACACGCACATAGACACGTTTAGCTTCATCTTTATGCCTTGTTTGTTTGCAATACTTGCTTGAGATTTGCTTGATGTGGTATATTCCTGTGAGCATTCGGCTACAAGAATGACATAATCACCTCTTCATTCGATGTTTACGAGCAATAGCTATTGAACGAGAGATACTTCTGTCATATACTTTATCGGACGAGAGATACTTCTGTCATCGTGATCATGATCATGTCCTGCCTCCTGTTAAATACTTGTTTGGTACTGTACTTGGATGGTTCATCGTGATCATGTCCTACCTCCTGTTAAATACTTTATTGGACGAGAGATACTTCTGTCATATTTTCTTTACCTACCTTATAACTTCTCCCCTACCCTGTGGAGCAGGTAATAGCTACACTGATGACTACTATAGACATTGGGAGACAACTTGTTAGGGTTTATGTATGATAATGTTACCTTACCCATCTGACCTGAATACATCAACGGCCTCTCGCCCAAGTGAATGCTTTCCCAATTGATTCTTTCGTACAACCTTGGTTAATCAACCTATGGTTTAATAACTATATCTTTAATACCTCTATCATTGATAACACTCTAAACTTGACAAGGTATGTTAACTTGGATGAGAGGAACCAGGGTGACCATGCAAAGCAAATTACCATCATGGGTGCACACGTATTTGTAATTTTCCGTGCATGAGAAGTCTGGAGAACCCTATCGATTGATAACAGTCATAGTCAGTACAAATTTTTAATTCTATACTTTGGGGACACGAGAGTCTCAATCCGTATAAAACTTCACTAAGGATATGGAAGCAATCCTTCATCTCCACTCGTATGAAAGTTTTTATCCATCTGGATCCATCGACTTCCATTGATTTCCTCGTCTATTCATTTTCTATTATCTATTTTATCCATGGGACTTTTGTTGTTTTTCACACCTAGATGGGAAGGGTGTTTTCCATCCAACTGATGTTTTGAATTTTAGTATTTGGTTCGATTCATTGTAAATGTATTTACAATTTATTTGATCAAAAATTATTATTTAAACTTATTAGTTGTGTGTGTGCTAAATTCTTTTGAATTACTTGTACTTAAATGAAGTAGATATGTTACATATTGCTTATTTTTGTATGTTGTGGTTGTTAAGAATGTCTGGAATTGGCCGAGGACGCGGACGTGGTCGTGGCACCATCAGCATGACCCCAGCTAAGCTGGCGGCCTTACTCAATCAGCATGTGGCTGATGCTCTTGCAAATCCTAATCTCAATCCGCAGGCCACTCCAATCAGTAAGTAATACCAAACTTACTCCTAATGTTAACCTTTTGTCATCCTGGTTAAGTCGAAATACTTATTCAAAAATTCTAAAGACCTGATCTAAACTCGTTGCAGGACAAAGAGCATGCACCTTCAAGTCCTTCATGGACTGCAAGCTAAACCCATTCAAGGGAACTGAAGGAGTAGTGGGACTACTCTGTTGGTTTGAGAAATTGGAGTCAGTGTTTGAGATTTGCAAATGCCCTGCTGAGAGTAGAGTTAAGTATGATGCCGACACGATGGACGATGCAGCACTGAGCTGGTGGAACACGCAAGTCCAAATGTTGGGTGTTGAGACTACAAATGCTACAACCTGGGCAAATTTCAAGAACTTATTGAAGGAGGGATACTGTTCGAGGGATGAAGTACAAAAACTAGAAACTAAATTTTTGAACCTGAGGATGGTTGGTTTGGAGATTGAAGCTTACACCACTCGTTCTCACGAGTTGGCTACTCTGTGTCCTACTATGATCAACCCGGCTTACAAACGAGTTGAGAGATACATTGACGGGCTGGTACCGGAGATACAGAGCATGGTTACCGTTGCTAGACCAACCACTATCCAGGAGGCTGTCCAATTTGCCTACAAGCTGACTGACCAAGTCGTCACGCAGGGCAAACTGCCCCCGCATGGTGCTACAAGCAGTTCTAATGACAACAAGAGGAAGTGGGAACCTTCTACCAATGGAAAACAATCTTCATCCTCCACTCAACAGCAACAACACAGCAGGAGATTCAACCAACAACAACCTATTCAAGACTCGGGTAGTTTTGGTGGCTACCATGGCAACCTCCTAAAATGCAACAAATGCAAGTTTCATCATAACGGGTAGTGCATGAAGAACACTTATGAGAGATGTGGAAGGTTTGGACATGTTGCCAAGAATTGCAGGGTGAACCTTTCAGTAAAAGCACCTCAAAAACAACCACAACAGAACTACAAACAGCCTGGGTGTTATGAATGTGGGCTATCTGGTCACTATAGGAGGGAATGTCCGAAACTAAAAAAGGAATGGTAACAATGGTGCTGATAACCGCCCTGGCAACGACAACGGAAACGACAGGGGCAACGGTAATGGTGGAGCCAAGGGGAGAGCTTTTATCATTGGATCAGGTAAGGCTCGTAATGATCCTTCTACTGTAAATGGTAAATTTCCTATCAATGGTTGCTTTGCCTTTGTGCTATTTGATTCTGGTGCTGATAGGAGTTTCATTTCGCATAAGTTTAGTCGATTGCTAGATGATAATTCTGTAGCCCTAGATACGAATTATACAGTAGAAATAGCAAACGATAAGATCATCGAGTCTTCTAGCATATACAGGGGTAGTAAGATTAGTCTATCTGGGCATGATTTTGATATTGACCTTCTAATGATTACACTCAGTAGCTTTGATGTCGTTGTTGGCATGGATTGGTTGTCTAAGCACCAAGCCGAAATCATTTGTCGTGAGAAACTCGTCCGACTACCTTTGCCTGATGGAAAGATACTCACTGTTTAAGGCGACAAGAGTGGTGCAGTGGTTGGCATCATCTCATATATGAAAGCACAGAAGTGGTTGAGGAAAGGGCATTCGGCGATTTTAGCCCTAGTTACTAAAAAGATTATGAGGAGAAACGACTGGAAGACATTCCGGTTGTTAGAGATTTTCCTGAGGTATTTCCCGAGGACCTACCTGGCCTTCCTCCACACAGGTAGGTAGAATTCCAGATTGAGTTAGCACCTGAAGCAGCTCCGATCGCTCGGGCGCCGTACCGTTTAGCACCGAACGAACTACAAGAGTTATCCAAGCAATTGCAGGAATTGCTGGACAAGGGATTTATACGTCCCAGCTCTTCACCCTGGGGAGCTCCAGTGCTTTTCGTGAAGAAGAAAGATGGAACCTTCAGAATATGTATTGACTATCGAGAGCTGAACAAGGTGACAATCAAGAATAGATATCCACTTCCGCGCATTGATGACCTGTTTGACCAGTTGCAAGGATCAAGCTACTATTCCAAGATCGATCTGAGATCAGGTTATCATCAGCTACGAGATCGAGAGGAAGACATCTCGAAGACGGCATTCAGAACTCGTTGTGGGCACTATGAGTTTGCAGTAATGCCTTTTGGATTGACCAATGCCCCAGCAGTTTTCATGGACCTCATGAACCGTGTTTGCAAACCTTATTTGGATAAGTTTGTGATTGTCTTTATTAATGACATACTAATCTACTCTCAGAATAAGGAAGATCATGAGGAACATCTGAGGATCATTCTGGAATTATTGAAGAATGAACAATTGTATGGAAAATTCTCAAAATGTGACTTCTGGATGCGAGAAGTGCAGTTTCTTGGTCATGTGGTGAACGAAAAGGGTATACATGTAGATCCTTCAATGATTGAAGCAATCAAGGATTGGGCGGCACCGAAAACGCCTACTGAAGTGCGACAATTCCTTGGTTTGGCAGGTTATTATAGGCGATTTATCGAGGGATTCTCAAAGTTAGCACAACCTCTAACTGCCCTAACCCACAAGGGAACTATCTACAAATAGGGCAGCCAAGAGGAATCAGCATTTTAGACACTTAAGGACAAACTTTGCAGTGCGTCGATCCTAGCTTTGCTAGAAGGAACTGATGACTTTGTTGCTTATTGTGATGCATCCATCCAGCGTTTGGGATGTGTACTGATGCAACGCAACAATGTCATTGCTTATGCATCTAGACAACTCAAGGTACATGAGAAGAATTATACAATGCATGATCTGGAACTAGGAGCTGTGGTGTTTGCCTTGAAGATCTGGAGGCACTACTTATATGGAACCAAGTGCACGATATAAACAGACCACAAGAGCCTCCAGCACATATATGACCAAAAAGAGCTGAATATGCGGCAACGACGATTGCTAGAACTGCTCAATGACTATGATTGTGCCATCAAGTATCACCCGGGTAAGGCTAATGTGGTAGCCGACGCCCTCAACTGAAAGGAAACCCCTAAACCTCATCGAGTACACGCATTGCAATTGACCATTCACTCCAATCTGCCAGAGCAAATCAAGGCTGCCTAATTTGAAGCCTTGAAAGTTGAGAATCTAAAGGCGGTATCCATGCGAGGCATGGAGAAACAGCTAGAGACCAAGACTGATGGAATTCGTTATTTCATGGAACGGATCTAGGTACCACAGTATGAGAATTTACAAGAGCTAGTAATGGATGAAGCTCGTAAGTCACGCTACTCAATTCACCCGGGTTCAGACAAGATGTACCAAGATCTGAAGGAGTGTTACTGGTGGCCGAACATGAAAGCTAAAATTTCCACCTATGTTGGTAGATGTCTAACTTGCTCTAAAGTTAAGGTGGAATACCAGAGACCATTCGGTTTACTTCAGCAGCCGGAACTTCCAGTGTGGAAATGGGAGCAGATCTCGATGGACTTTGTCACAAAGTTACCTAGGACTCCCAGCGGATGCGATACCATTTGGGTTATAGTAGATCGCTTAACAAAATCGCTCACTTCCTAGCAATCCGAGAGACTGATCGAATGGATAAGTTGACACGGATTTATTTAAGAGAAATAGTCTCCCGGCATGGTGTACCGGTATCTATCTTATCTGATCGTGACGCTCGGTTCACTTCTCATTTCTGGCAATCTTTACAACGATCATTGGGAACGCGGTTGGACATGAGTACTGCGTATCATCCACAAACCGATGGTCAGAGTGAGAGTACGATTCAGACATTGGAAGATATGTTGCGTGCCTGTGTGATTGATTTTGGTAGCAACTGGGAAACTCATTTACCATTGGTTGAGTTCTCCTACAATAACAGTTATCACACATCAATAAAAGCCGCACCCTTTGAGGCACTATATGGGCGTAAGTGCCGATCACCTATTTGTTGGGCAGAAGTTGGAGAAAGCCAACTTACAGGTCCTTGGCTTGTGCACGAGACGACTAAGAAGATTGTGCAAATACGTAACCCTATGGCAGCAGCACGTGACCGACAGAAGAGTTATGTTGATAAACGTTGTAAGCCGTTGGAGTTTCAGATTGGTGATAAAGTACTCTTAAAAGTCTCACCCTGGAAAGGAGTGATACGCTTTAGAAAGCATGGTAAACTAAACCCTAGGTACGTTGGACCGTTTGAGGTTGTCAAACGGGTTGGTCCAGTAGCCTATCAACTTGATTTACTAGAAGAGCTCAGTGGAATACACAACGTGTTCCACATGTCTAGTTTGAGGAAGTGTTTATCTGATGACTCACTTGTCGTGCCATTAGAGGAACTGGAGATTGATGAACAACTTCGTTTCATTGAAGAACCAGTTAAGATTATGGATCGAGAAGTCAAAACCCTAAAGCGTAGCAAGATTCCCATTGTGCGCGTTAGGTGGAACTCAAAACGTGGACCAGAATTTACCTTGGAATGCGAGGATCAAATGAAGAAGAAATACCCGCAACTATTCAAAGATCAGGCATCAACCTCCCAAGGTATCCATTTTTAAGATATCTTTCTTTAAATTTCGAGACGAAATTCCCTTCAATAAAGGGCATGATGTCGCAACAATCGCAAAACCTCCTTAATTCCTTCTTTTGGGTTTATTTCAAATTTCTTATAAACCCAGTTCTATGTATGTTACACATCGCTGAATCTGGTGTTCTTTGCTAAACCTGGTATTCTAATTTTCGGGACGAAAATTCCTTCAACAAGGGGATGATGTGACATCCCGTAATTTTTAGGTTTCTATCCATTATATTTCATTATTAGTAAACGATAAAATAATTGTTAATTGTATATTAAAACTTTGAAAAATAATAATTAACACTAAAACATAATTTACCTACAATTATTAACTAAACTTAATTAACCTAAAATGCAAAAGGAGATCTAGGAGGACCTTTGTGCAAATATAGGTTGACAAACCCTTTAAATCGTAACTCCCCACCCTTCCCCTTGGTTCACACCTTGCAACCCTAGCAAAGCCTTTTTCTCCTTAGACGGCAACCCCATCACGACGACATCCTCTCGCAGCGGTATAAGGTCGGTGATCGAGACCCTTCCGACAGCCTCTAGCATCGGCCGTAGCGACTCCGAATAGTACGTCCTTTGTTTTTTTTATGTTTCGCGTTCGTTTTGATTCGGTTTCATGTTATGGGTCGCGGTTAGTGATCGATTTTGGGTCTGTGAGTGAGTACGCCTTGTTTTAGTGTGTGTATATATGCATTATTGGGTGTGTCGTATGTGATATGCGCATCATGTGTGGGTGTGTTATATAACCTACGACGTAGATGTGTTATCGGGAGTACATATGGTCGTATGTGTTTGGCAGTATGTGTTTCGCATGTATATATATATGTAACTATCGAAGGTGTTGTTCCTGTGAGTGATGTCGTTCATGGTTTCCATCTATGTGTATTTGTTATGGGTTAGTAGTTGGGTGTGTGCGTATTCGTGTGTATGTAGCCTGAGTGTGTATGAAACTTGTGTGTGCGTGCAATCTGCTGAATATGTGGCTGAATCCATGTGTGTTTGTGTGGTTGTTCGGGGTTCACGACTGTGGGTTGGATGTAATGCAGGGGTGGAGTTAATATTTATGTGGAGATATGGATGATGTATGGTATGTATATGTGTGTTGAAGCATGAAAATATATATGTATGCATCGATGCTGAATTTTTTATGGCAATATATGTGTTGAGCATGAATGAATATAAATATATTTGAGTATATGTTCATAATGAAGGTATGTATATATGTAGTGTCTGTTCTTACGAGTGCATACATATATGTTTGCTTTTGGTGCTTGATCTCCAGGATTTGTTAGTTGAGTGGGTGCTTAAACAAAAATAATAATTATAATAACAAAAAGAATAATTATAATAATATAAGGGGGGTGTTGCTTGCAATTATAATATAACTCCGGTTGATGCATGGTTGAGCATAATATGTATTATATGTATGGATGCCTATAATATATTATATGTGAGTGTATGAATGTATAGTTGTATAAGTTACCATAACAGTGTTACATTTGGTCGTTACGTGTTTATATAAATAAGTTAAGCATTAATGAACGTGTATGGTTTTATTATATAAAGTTATGTGATTAAAAGTATTTCTTTTACATGATTTGGTAGTGGTGAGAGTAATTGGGTTTGTGCCATGAAGGTAAATTGGTATATAATTTTGCTTGATTGGGAAAGGGGGAAATGCCGATGACCTTGACCGCAACCGGGTCGTGGAACGCGAAACCATATAGTCCTTATGTTTATAATTAATAAGTAGTATTAATTATATATTAACTAAAATCCAGGTTATTCGGAAACCTAATTTCCTGTTCCCTGCATTACGTTGTTGTTGTACATTCAAGGTGATTTCTTAGCCCCACTTTCGTATTATACTCTCTTTTGGGGGAGAAGAACATGCTGTTTTCATAAACATACAATACTTAGATTAGTAATACTGCATATACTGGTTTACTATTGTGATACCACTACGCCTATTCGGTCCGTTAATATGGAATTAGCGAGGTGATTGTTAGTAGATCTACCGGGCTTGACAAACCTCACCCAGGCTAGTCGCGCTAGCTTGACTAGAGGTCAAACGGGTGAATGGTTAGCCTGTTATACAGTGTTGTGGTCTGGTATCCACAGCTCGGTCGCGAAATTCATACACATAGTGACTTGTTGTAGGAGAGCTACCTACTTATATGTTTTGATTACTTAATCTGGATTTCATTACTATTACTTAGTGTTTTCTGATAAACCTGTGAATTAACCAACCTTGTGTTGACACTTTAGCATGTTTCTTTTAGGTTCTTAAGCTGCGCAGGAATAGGAACATCTCGCATTGCATTTATCATTGTAGAGTCAAATGAACGATCTACATTCTACAAATTATATTTATTTGGTTTGCGCGTGTTTGCGCTGTTTATATATGGTTTATACGCTTCTGCACTTATTTTCATGTTTCGTATTTAATTTTGATTTTAAGAAACTTTATTTAATTTAGAAATTATATTTTGTAATTGTTGCTTCGTTTGGTGTAACAAATGGCTAAGATCCAGGTATGTCACGCGCCTAATGGTATTACCCCGTTTGTGGAAATTGAGGGTGTGACACGTACTAGCCACATCAATTTAATATGTGTCTTGGGCAGACTGATGTTGGTTCTTATATGCCCAAGACACATACAAGATTGATGTGGTTAGTACGTTATGATCCAAGTCGGGTCATACCCAATAACAAGCTATACAAACACCAATAATTAATTATTTGTTGATAAGATCATACAAATATATTGACACCAATTTAGAAAACGGGTTTTCTAAATTATTGCTTTTGTGAAAGAACAACATTATATGGATAATTTGTTCATGAGATATTTATTTGTTTCATTATTTAAGTTGGTTAAATAATGACAAATAAAATTGTGTTAATGTTATAAAATTAAAATATGTTTTAATTTTATAATAGTAAGGGATTGAAAGAGTGTATTTTATAAAACTTGAAATGGGTGGGAAACCCATTTTGAAATGGGTATTTCGGCCGCCCCTTGGCCTTGATACACCCACTTTTTGTCTTGGTTCTTGAGAGATATTACTCACTTGAACACTCTTCAATCATCTCACCTTCTCTCACACACACTTAAGCAAAAAAAGGCTCTCTACAAGGCCATATCATTTTCGGATTTTTCAGCTAAAAAAGGAGGCTGAAAATTTCGTTTATTGAAGGTTCCTTGGTGTAGATCTTTGGTGTCAAGCTTCCTAACTGGCTAGGTTTTTGAAGATCTTGTGGGTATTACAAGCTTGAGGTCCTCCACCTTGAAGGATTGCTGTTCAAAACCATCATCATCTTCAAAGATTTCGCCACTTTTAAGCTGCTGAAAGGTAGTATTTCACAGCTCATTGTAGCTGTGATTTTATGTACATTTACATATGTTCATAGCTTGCTTATTCACATATAATGATCCTTTTGTTTTGGGTTTGTTTTATACATATATATGTCACCATAAGAACATGAAATTTCAGCTTTAAAATCATGTTTTAAAATATATATATCCGCTGCGTTTTCAGAAAGTTTAAGAGGTTAAACTTTGGTTTTATGTTCTAACAAACCCTTCAACTGAGTCCAACACCACGACCATCTTCGAACACTCTTGCTCACAAATCCTCTAAATTCAATCCAAATGATAACTCTTCACCCACTGAATCCATTATTAAGCACTAGACCATGGATACGAGTTTTAAATGATCAAAAACCATTCGTATTCATTCAATAAGAACCGAGAATTAAATTATAGTTATGGGATGAAAGTAATCATATGTTAAAAGTGAAACACAATATGTGATTGATTAAAGGAAGTTAAATCAAGGTAACACGACCAAGTGGATAACATTTATTCTTATTTCAATCGAAATTGGGTGCTTATAGATTTTTGCATTAAAGTATTTTCGAAAGCTTAATAAAATACATCAAAAAGGAACTAGTTATATAATGATGTTAAACAACAATAGTTCTCGCATGGATAGTTTTCGCTATCCATAACAACCATTCATAATATGCCAATTCGATTCTTAAGCCTTCTAAACACCCTTATAAACTAATCTAATCAAATCCGATTACAATGATCAGTAAATTAAACTAAACAACGACATAGGGTAGATAGTATCTACATTCAAATATAGACCAAAACCGAACATAAAAATTATCAAATCACCTTTAAAATTGATCCACTACTACACAAAATGCATACGCAACACTCCACGACCATCTTCGAACACTCTTGCTCACAAATCCTCTAAATTTAATCCAAATGACAACTCTCCACCCACTGAATCCGTTATTAAGCACTATTGGATACGAGTTTTAACTGATCAAAAACCACTCGTATTCATTCAATAAGAACCGAGAATCAAATTATAGTTACTAAATGAAAGTAATCATATGTCAAACATGAAACACAATATGTGATTGATGAAAGGAAGTTAAATCAAGGTAACACGACCAAATGGATAACATTTATTCTTATTTCATTCGATATTGGGTGCTTATAGATTTTTGCATTAAAGTATTCTCGAAAGCTTAATAAAATACATCAAAAAGGAACAAGTTATACAATGACGTTAAACAACAACAGTTATTGCATGGATAGTTTTCGCTATCCATAACAACCATTCATAATATGTTATTTTGATTCTCAAGCCTTCTTAACACCCTTATAAACTAATCTAATCAGATCCGATTATAATGATCAGTAAATTCAAACGAAACAACCACAAAGGGTAGTTAGTATCTACATTCAAATAGAGTCCAAAACCAAACATGAAAATAAACAAATTACTTTTAAAATCAATCCACACCACACATAATGGATACGCAACACTCCATGACTATCTTCGAACACACTTGCTCAAAAATCCTCTAAATTCAATCCAAATGAAAACTCTCCACCCACTGAATCCATTATTAAGCACTAGACCATGGATACGAGTTTTAAATGATCAAAAACCACTCGTACTCATTCAATAAGAACCGAGAATCAAATTATAGTTACAAAATGAAAGTAATCATATGTCCAACATGAAACACAATATGTGATTGATGAAAGGAAGTTAAATCAAGGTAACACGACCAAGTGGATAACATTTATTCTTATTTTAATCGAAATTGGGTGCTTATAGAATTTTACATTAAAGTATTCTCGAAAGCATAATAAAATACATAAAAAGAAACTAGTTATACAATGATGTTAAACGACAATAGTTCTCGCATGGATAGTTTTGCTATCCATAACAACCATTCATAGTATGCCAATTTGATTCTCAAGCCCTCTAAACACCCTTATTGTCACACCCCGGGCCCAGGTAGGGTGGGACGTCACAAACTAGCAACATATATGGCAGCGGAAACAAACCATCATAAGAGCACAAAAGGAGAGAACATCACATGGCATTTAAAGTTTAAAAGAAACCAGGGTTATAAATATGTCTAGCCCCCAAATGAAATGTACATCCAACATTAAGACAAAGTGTAATGATCAATAATAATTATAAATTGTTCAAATTGTTTTTAAAATCAAATGAGCCAATGCCATGGTCACAGTGCTAGGTCTAGGTCTTCAACAACAGCAAGAGTCTTTTCATGGATTACTTGAAACATGCTCAAAAAGAAATTGTGTCAACTAAAAAGTTGGTGAATTCAAGTGCTTAAAGTTTAAAAACTAAAGGATTCAATAGAATCCATATTTGATTTAAAAGAATCAAAGATTCACTGTTGTGGGGGGATCACAATCAACCCTGCACTTAGTCCTGGCTAGCCTCTTCAAAAGTTATGTTTTACCGGTTAATCCCGAAAGAAGAGCTGAGCCTAAAAACAGTGGACCATACCTGCCGGATGATTCACCAAGTATCTTATAAAATCTTGTCATATGCCACAAACAACCCCGCAGGATCTCAGTATGGTACCCTTCCCGTTCATCACAGAAGGCACTGTGTGTGGGGGATTCCCCAAGTAGATCTAGCCATATAAAACAAGCAGTTCACATAAGAATTAATGATCGTGATACAAATAAAAGCAGGTTGTAACATTAACCCCAACATTCAAGCATCATACAATAACTCATAAAAGGTTTCTATTCAAGTATAGCATGTTTCATCCCAAAAACAGTAGTAAAAAGGGAACACTAGAACTCACCTTAAAATTCAAGCAAAAGGGTTCGTCGTGTGCCGGGAAAGGGTCTCAAGTCTAGCATCCTACCATCAAGATTTAAGTGTTAAGCCACTAATTCTAGGGTTATGGAGATGCACAAGGTATGACATGAGGTTAATGTCTTGCTAGCATTTGATTTGTTAAGTCTTTATATAAAGAGTTTCCTTTTATAGAAAGTTAGGGTTTTTAGGAAAGAACATATGATTTACCATGTTAGATCATCTATACAAGTTAGTTTGAGTTTTCTAACTGATTCTTAGTCCAAGGGGTCGGTTTATTGAAGTTTAGCAAAATTCACAGTTGATTTCTTGCATTTAATGACTTTTATGGCCAAATATTAGGTTCTAGGTGTTAAGTAGCTTATTTTGAGTAAGTTTACACCAAGTTTTCAGAATTTAGTTCCGGGTTTTATATTTTTATGTCTTACGTTACCGGTTATGGTAAAACCGATGGTTTTTAACGGTTAAGTGTTGATTTCCATATTTATAGTCTTATATCCTTTAAATATTATTTTAAGGACTTTTTATAAGTTTTTAATCTGTTAAAAAATGTATTTCAAGCTTCTTTTAGTTTAAAGTCTAAGTTTTAAGTTTAACCCGTTAAAACGTGTTTTTACCCGTAAATGACCATTTAAAAGCTTGTTTGACCGATTTGTTAACACCTTTAAAAATCTTGTACACTTATCTTATTGAAATAACATGGTTTCCATGGGTTTTGATTTTTATACCATTAATTCTAGGATTTTCCTCAAAACGTCACCGGTTAATACCTGATTTTAGTTAAAAATCCCTTTTTAGCTTGTCTTAGGACCATTTAATCAACAAATCCAGTCCAAACAATTTATTAACTCTTTTAGAACCTGGGATTCTTTTCAATATGATTAAAGTCCATGTTTTCTTATTTTTAAGTCGTTTTACCACTTTTCGGGTCCCCGAATGTGTCCAAATTGCTTACAAGTCTATGATTTTATCATTTTCAGCCATTAACATCTCATCATACACCCAGTTGTTGGATTCTTTATGCCCAAGACACATATAACATTGATGTGGTTAGTACGTTATGATCCAAGTCGAGTCTTACCCAATAACAAGCTTAGCAAACACCAATTAATATTTAATTGATAATATGATCATGCAATTAAATAAATACACCAATTTAGAAAATGGGTTTTCTAAATAAGTTGCATATGAGATTGAACAACTTATAGGGATATTTTGTTCATAAGTATTGTTTGTAATGTTATTTAAGTTAGTTAAATAACATCAAATAATAAAGGAGTGTATGAGTTATACAATTAAAAAGGTTAATTATGTAACTCAATTAGTGACTAGTTAACATGATCTAAATGGGTGATTTAGTTTTTGGGGGAAAACCCCATTTTAAAGCTCATTTCAGCCGCCCCTTGTGTGGGATGTGTGCCTTTTGTTTCTTGGAACAAAACACATTCTTAACTAGTTACACACTCTACCTAATTCTCTCTCTCACATGCAAGAACCACAAGGCAAAAACTCTCTCTATTGTTGAAGAAAATCTCGGCTGAAAAGAGGGTTTTCAGCAGCCTTCTTGGTTCGTTTTGGGTGTTCAAATCCTAGCAAGAGGGTCGTTGCTTGATGCGTGTGGGTATGGATGCTTGAGGACACCTCTCCTTGGTGTTTTGGTCGTTCAAGAACATCATTTTCTTCCTCTTATCACACGTTTTTCAGCAGCTCCACAAAGGTAGCATTATGGGTAATGTTTTGGTTGTTATTTCTTCTTGATAGGTAGTCCATTCACATATATTTGATCCTATGTTCTTGGGTTTGTTGTTGTTATGTTATTAGCCTTAATTTTCAGATTACAAATCATAATATTAAGGTTTTATTTCGCTGCGTTTTTCATGTTTAAATGGTTAAACAACTTTGATAATGGTCCAACAAACCCAACATTGGCATCTAGAGCCGGATATGTGGATGACTAGCTTCATTTGTCCTTGTAAAATTGGTTTTATAGGACTTTAACAACCTAATAGGGGCTGTTTTGTGATGATATAATGAATCCCCAATCGTTCAAGGTTATATCACACATGCTTATGATTAAACCTTGAAAGAAAGATATCAAATGGTTGATTATTGTGTTTGGACAAAAACCCTAGATTCTGGGTTTATGTTGGCCGAAAATTTAGGGTTAAATGGGGATTTATTTTGGTTCTTGTATATTGTATATGATGTTTTATATTGGTGCATAACCTAGCCTTGACCTTGTGTTGGTTTGGTTTTGGATGGATGTTTGTTTGGGTTGATTTCATTCATTATGGGTTGTAATATTATTCTTTTGTGCTTGTATTTGGATGTAATTTGTTTATTCATTCAATGGTGATGTAATAGATAGATAAGTGTATTTTCTTTAATTAGAAAATTTGTATTAGGATATAAATTTTGTAAAAGAAGATGCACAAGTTGGAAGCACAAAGGGAAGACACAAAGAGAAGGACTTGAAGCATTTGGATGCAACTTCAAGTGGGGGTCTTTGGAGATCTCATCTTTTGTGTTGTGTTCAACCCTTAGGAAAGACCAAATGACAACACTTGTGATGGCAAACAAGTGTTATCAACTTAGTGGCTATGGTTATGCACTTGTGATTGTTTGATTATGCTTGTTTGGTTGTTTGCTGTATGATGGTTGTTTGATATTTGGATATGCTTACAAACTATTAACTTACATAACAAGCTGAAAATTTATGGTTTGAAATCATTAAGTAACTAATAAAAGGTTATTAAAAGGATTAATGATTCAATTAAAGGGGTTTTTATTAAAAGAGAACCATAGGGTACCATGTATTTGAAAGCATGCAAATACAAGGTACATAGAGTTTACATAACTAGAATTAATGGAAACTAAAATCCCTTTGGAAACAAGTTTAACACCATCCTTTTACACGACCCTCGAATCACTTGAGAATTATTTGTGGGATAAAGGTCACCTAACCACTTTAGGGAACTTGTGTGTTTGAGGTGGGCTTAACGTATTTATGGGATAAAGGTCACCTAACCACTTGTATGTGTAAACTCACACGTGTGTGTCAGGTGGACGACTTGAATTGGAAACCATGTGCATAGGGTCACCGAAACATGGCGTACAATGGTGTTGATGGGATTTTACATGCCAACTAAACATAAGATGTTTAACCGATCCCATAAAGCTAGAAGTTGCAATAGGTTGCAATTGTCAAATGTTGACTACCTTGTTAATTTAAATAATGGGATAAAGGTCACCTAACCATCATTTAAATGTAACGTTGGATTCTAGATTTTAATTATTAATTGTCTATGAGACATGAAAAGGGTATTAATGAATAAAATGAAAATTTTCAGAAATACTAATATGAACTTTGTAAATTTTGTAGAAATGGCCGCAAACAATAATGCTACCACCCCAATCGTCCATACCCTATCGCTGAGAACCATCTTAGAGAGGGATCGTCTTAAACATAATAACTTTATGGACTGGTTTCGAAACTTGAAAATTGTTCTGAAGCAAGAGAAAAAGGCCTATGTCCTTGACGATCCCATTCCTGACCAACCCGACCCCGAGGATGTTGAGGCTTATAATGATTGGCTTCAGTATACAGAGGATTCCATGCAGGTTTCCTGCCTCATGTTGGGAACTATGATTCCCGAACTCCAAAAGGACTTGGAGCATATTGGGGCATATGACATAATTACCCAATTGAAGGAAATGTTCCTTCAACAAGCTAGGGTGGAGCACTTCGAAACGGTTGGAGCGCTTCATGCGTGTCGCATGGAAGAAACCCAATCGGTATCATCTTATGTTCTTAAGATGAAAAGCCACGTTGATCGCCTTGAGAGACTTAACTGTCCCATCTCAAAGGATTGGCCATGGATTTGATCCTTAATGGCCTAACCAAAAGGTTTGAGACGTTCATAATGAATTACAATAAGAACGGGTGGGACAAGAGCATTGGTGAGCTTCACGCAATGCTCAAAACAGCCGAGGCAAGGATGGGTAGAAAGGTTCTACCTGTTCTCTCGATCAATGAGGAAGGTAATAAGAAAAGGCCATTTCCCAATCCCAAGGCAAATGTTGCCAAAGGAAAGGGGTACATCAAAGGTAAAGGGAAGGGGAAGGCTAAAGTGGAACCTCCAAAGCCTAAGCTTAAGAAGCCTAAGGTAATGGAGAACGATCCATGCTTTGAGTGTGGTGAGATAGGACATTGGAAAAGGAATTGTCCAACCTATCTCAAAGAGTTGAGAAACAAGTGGGATGCTGGGCAAACCTCAGGTACAACTTTCATTATTCACATTGGTTTAAATGTTATTTCTTCAAACACATGGGTATTGGATACCGGATGTGGAGCTCACATTTGCAATTTGTTGCAAGGGTTCAAAAGAAATAAGCACTTCAAGAAAGGAGACTATATTTTGAAACTTTCAAATGGTTTGGAAGTTGTTCTAAAGAACATTATGTATGCTCCTAGTTTGACTAGGAACATAATCTCTATTTCCATTTTAAAACAATGTGGTTATGATTTGAAGTTTGTAAACAATGGTATTTATGTTTGTATGGATGATGTATTTTATTTCAAGGCTATGCCTTTTAATGTTATCTATGAATTGTTTCATGATGATTCATCCTATAATAACTCATTATACCAATCAAGCACCAAGAAACTTAAAATGGGTTTAAGTGATTCTTATCTTTGGCATCGTCGTCTTGGTCACATAAACAAGAATCAAGTTCAAACACTTCAAAAGAATGGTCTTTTGAAAACAAATGAAAATGGTTCATTTGATAAGTGTGAATCTTGTTTACAAGGTAAGATGACCAAGTCGCCCTTTAATGGTACTAACGAAAGGGCAAAAGACTTATTGGGAATCATACATTGGATGTATGTGGTCCTTTTAAGACAATGACTAGAAATGGTGAAAGATACTTCATTGCCTTTACCAACGATTATAGTCGCTATGGTTATGTGTACTTGATGACACATAAACATTAAGCTTTTGAAATGTTCAAAATCTTCAAGAATGAAGTAGAAAATCAACTCAATAAAACTATCAAAGTTCTTCGTTCAGATAGAGGAGGTCAATACCTAAGTGAGGCTTTTCAAGATCATCTAAGAAGTTGTGGGATCGTCTCACAACTTAAGGGCTGTTTGGCAACTTCTGAATGATTAAGTGCTGAATCAATAAGAGGTCTGAACCATTAAGTGTTGAACCATTAAGAGGTCTGAACCATTAAAAGCTAGTATATTGTTTAACTATTCAAATTCAAATGTCTGATCAATTCAGATAAGAGGTCTTAACCATTCAACACTAGACCACTTAACCATTCAGCACTAGTATAATGCTTAACCATTCAGAGGCAAATGTCTAAATCATTCAAACATTTGCTCACGAAACAAACAGTCTGAACCATTAAGTGCTGAACCATTCAGACATCTGAACCATTAAGAGGCTGATTAAGAGGTTACCAAACAACCCCTTACTCCACTTGGAAAACCACAACATAATGGTGTGTCTGAAAGGAGAAACCAAACCCTATTGGATATGGTTCGATCTATGATAGCTATAAGCTCACTACCTCTATCATTTTGGGGTTTCGCATTGCTCTCCACGGCTCGTATTTTGAATATGGCCCCGACCAAGAAAGTGGATTCGACACCTTTTGAAATATGGCATGGAAGAGTTCCATCACTATCATATTTAAAAGTATGGGGTTGTGAAGCTTATGTTAAGCGAAACACCCAAAACAAGTTGGAAAGTCGATCCACTAAGTGTATATTTGTTGGATATCCCAAAGACTGTATAGGATATTACTTCTTTGATCCAACAGAGCAAAAGGTATTTATTGCTCGAAAGTCAGAGTTCTTGTAAGCTAAGTTCCTTATGAAAGAAATAACGTATAGAACAGTGGAATTTGATGTGGATCAAGATCCACAAGCCGATACACGTTTGGTTGACACTAGCAATCAACAAGAGGTTGTTGATGATGATCAAGAGGTTGATCAATACACACAAAACGTTCGCAGATCTGGTAGAGTTAGCATTGCACCTGAAAGATATGGATTTTTCATGAATGGATGCTATGTGGTTGACTCCAATCAGCCAACCACATACCATGATGCAATGTCTAATTCGGATTGTCACAAATGGCTGGAAGCCATGAACGTAGAGATGCAATCCATGTATGACAACCAAGTTTGGGAATTGGTTGACCATCCACTTAACTTCAAACCGGTTGGATGCAAGTGGAGTTTCAAGAAGAAAACAGATATGCATGAAAACTTGGATACTTACAAAGCAAGACTTGTAGCAAAAGGTTTCACTCAAACTCAAGGGCTTGACTATGATGAAACCTTCTCGCCTGTGGCAATGCTAAA
The DNA here is from genome assembly GCA_025215565.1 of Flaveria ramosissima. Lineage (NCBI taxonomy): Eukaryota > Viridiplantae > Streptophyta > Magnoliopsida > Asterales > Asteraceae > Flaveria > Flaveria ramosissima. The sequence goes on from CM046041.1 coordinate 12,449,772, forward strand.
GTCAATTAGGATATTATTTGCCATAGCTGCATATTATGACTATGAGATTTGGCAAGCCTGATGGTTTTGTCGATCCATATGGTTCATAATGGACATCTCGAAGAGACTGTCCATATGGTTCAGCCTGATGGTTTTGTCGATCCACAACATCCTAATAAAGTATGCAAGTTAAAGAGATCAATCTATGGATTGAAACAAGCATCGAGAAGTTGGAATCAATGTTTTGATGAAGAGATCAAGAAATTTGGTTTCATCAAGAACGCTGACGAGGCTTGTGTATATAAGAAGGCTAGTGGGAGCATAATTACATTCTTAATATTGTATGTTGATGACATACTACTTTTTGGAAACGATATTCCAACCATGGAAGGTGTTAAAACCTGGCTTGGAAGTTTTTTTTTCCATAAAAGATCTCGGTGAAGCCGCCTATATTTTGGGAATAAAGATCTATAGGGATAGATCGAGGCGGTTGATAGATTTAAACCAAAGTGCATATATTGATAAAGTCTTGAAAAGGTTCAAGATGGAAAACTCTAAGAAAGGTATGGTACCTATTCAAAGAGGGACAATATTGAGTACATCTCAATGTCCAAGCTCAAAGGATGAGCAAGATCGAATGAAGGACATCCCATATGTGTCTGCTATAGGATCCATCATGTATGCGATGATATGCACTAGACCAGACATGTCATGCGCGTTAAGCATGACAAATAGATATCAGCAGCATCCAGGTAATAGCCATTGGATGGCTGTTAAAAGTATATTGAAATACCTTAGGAGGACTAAGGATATGTTTCTAATATACGGGTCTGGTGAAGAGGAACTTGTTGTAAAGGGTTACACGGATGCGAGCTTCCAAACTGATCGAGATGATTCTCGATCACAATCAGCTATGTCTTCATTATGAATGGGGTAGCATTGTCCACTACAGAATCTAAATACATAGCCGCCTCATTAGCAGCTCAGGAAGCTGGATGGATAAAGAAATTTATCGCCAATCTAGGGGTGGTCTCTACCATTCAAGAACCCCTAGAAATCTTTTGTGATGACGTGGGTGCGATTGCACAAATCAAGGAACCCCGTGCACATCAAAAGACTAGACACATTGAGCGGAGATTCAACTACATAAGGGATGAAGTTTAAAAGGGAAATATATGTATTCGTAAATTTCACACCGATCAAAACATTGCAGATCCACTCACGAAGCTCCTTGAAAGGGCAAAGCATGAAAGTCATACTTGTGCCTTAGGACTTTGATATTCTAGTGATTGGAATTGATCTGTTTAGTATTTAAAAGTTTGGAACAATGTAATATTTAACTCTTTATATACTTGTGATATTTTGAGTTATAATCATTTTAGCATGAATACATCCATGCATATGTTAATTATTCTAAATGTTCGTAGTCAGTCATGTTTGTGTGTACAAATATGAACGTAAGACTATTATGAACATGGATTGGTGGATATTCATAAGGCATGAATATAGAGCAATTGGTTGCTGCCAAAGTTCATAGATATTTGTGGGATACAAATATTGGACTGACCCGCATCTCAAATTTTACTACATGGAATCTTCTAGATTGATCATAAGTAAATTTGAGTAAAGGCGAATATCATTTGGTATCCTCCGACCTGAGATACATATTGGGTTTTAATATTCACCAAATGTTATACCTTGATCTAGTTCTTCACTACTCTGAAATAATGGACAGTACATAAGGCTATGTTCAGTTGTGACAGGAGGTGATTGTGAGAAACATATGTAGTCAAGACGGAATTTTTTCCTCTTATTCGTTGAGAGCAAGATGTCTAAGGCCTGATTAAGTTAAATCAACAAGGAATGATCATTCTGTGTCCTTGGATTTAACATGACATTTGTAACACAAGGATAAATGTTTGATTCACCTAAATCATTTCAAGTTGGATACTTGAAGGGGATGATGTTATTGAATGGCTTTTAGTCATGCGTATTAAGGGTAGTAAACCGTTGTTAGGCGGTATTTACTGCTTGCATCAATCTTCTATGAATCTTGTGCAAGTGGGAGATTGTTGGATTCCTTATGCCCAAGACACATAGAACATTGATGTGGTTAGTACGTTATGATCCAAGTCGGGTCATACCCAATAACAAGCTTAGCAAACACCAATTAATATTTAATTGATGATATGATCATGCAATTAAATAAATACACCAATTTAGAAAATGGGTTTTCTAAATAAGTTGCATATGAGATTGAACAACTTATAGGGATATTTTGTTCATAAGTATTGTTTGTAATGTTATTTAAGTTAGTTAAATAACATCAAATAATAAAGGAGTGTTTGAGTTATACAATTAAAAAGGTTAATTATATAACTCAATTAGTGACTAGTTAACATGATCTAAATGGGTGATTTAGTTTTGGAAGGAAAACCCCATTTTAAAGCTCATTTCGGCCACCCCTTGTGTGGGATGTGTGCCTTTTGTTTCTTGGAACAAAACACATTCTTAACTAGTTACACACTCTACCTAATTCACTCTCTCACATGCAAGAACCACAAGGCAAAAACTCTCTCTATTGTTGAAGAAAATCTCGGCTGAAAAGAGGGTTTTCAGCAGCCTTCTTGGTTCGTTTTGGGTGTTCAAATCCTAGCAAGAGGGTCTTTGCTTGATGCTTGTGGGTATGGATTCTTGGGGACACCTCTCCTTGGTGTTTTGGTCGCTTAAGAACATCATTTTCTTCCTCTTATCACACGTTTTTCAGCAGCTCCACAAAGGTAGCATTATGGGTAATGTTTTGGTTGTTCTTTCTTCTTGATAGCTACTCCATTCACATATATTTGATCCTATGTTCTTGGGTTTGTTGTTGTTATGTTATTAGCCTTAATTTTCAGATTACAAATCATAATATTAAGGTTTTATTCCGCTGCGTTTTTCATGTTTAAATGGTTAAACAACTTTGATAATGGTCCAACAAACCCAACACCAATATCATCCAAAACCTACTGAAATATCATTCCTAACTCACGGGTTCAACAACCAACTTATGAACAAGATGGAAACTTAGAGATTACACCATTTTCATCAATTACATATGTGTAAAACGTTATAACTTGTGATTAAACATTACCCAAACCTTTTGTAACTTTAAAAGCAGGTTATTAGAAGGTTAGAAAACTTATTTTGAGCAGGTTACATGCTTAGCTTCGGAAGATTACAAGTTGTGAAAGTCAGATGGTGTAATAACACCCAAAAAGAGGGGTTTTTAGGTGTAAATCGGGTTACACCTATAGAATGACTTATGTAACAAGTGTGATACCTTCAAGAACGTTGAAAGCTTCTCAAGAACAAGGTGATAGCAGTAGACTTCTGTTAGAACAAAGAGAGTAAGGTTTTTGGTGGATACATGAAAGAATAACACATGATGTACATGGTTCGGGTAAGATAAAGCTTACTCTTTGTATGTTTCACGATTTGGAGAGTGTAGAGAGACAAGATGAGCTGAAAAACCTCGAACAAAGGCTGGAGAATCTCGAACAAGGCTGGAGAATCTCGAACTTGTATGAACCATGCACTAAAAGCTCACAAATCTTCACTTTCTTGCGGTTTTGATGCTTGGGCGATGGTATGATGTTGTGTTCTTCGAATTTTGGGGCTGGAAGTAGAGAGAATTTGTGGTGTGGTGTGTGTTTTTCTGGAGGGAGAAACCGTGAGAAGAGAGAAGAGAGTGAGAGGAGAGGTTGACAAGGGTTGCATGGAATGAGAGTGGTGGATGGAGAGGTGGTGTAGAAGAGAGGAGAGTGGAGGGGAGTGGGGCGGCCGAGTTTGGAGTCTAGTGGGGTATTTAGGATTTAATTTTTATTGTAATAATGTTATTATGTAGTGTTATTTTATAGTGTAGTGTAAAATATTGCGTGGTTTAATTTACTTAGTTGCTAAGTATTTTGCATGGGCATGCATGCACTTATTTGAAATTTTTGAGTTTCACGCACACCTTAATTGTTTCAAAATTATGATTCAATTATTGCATGGGTGACTAATTGATTTTCCCAGGACACTAAGTTTTCCCTAGCTAAAGCTTGAACTAGCTAAATCATCACAAAAAGGCACATGAAATAACAAAAATGGTGAGAAATAACAACAATAATAGTAATGCTAATAATAATATTGGTAATGATATTAACATTAATATTAATTGAATGGGTAATGATGCAGGTTGATAAGGTTAGAATTATGACCTAGAGGTCGGTTGTCACACTTATAAACTAATCTAATCAAATCCGATTATAATGATTAGTAAATTCAAACTAAACAACCACAAAGGGAAGATAGAATCTACATTCAAAAAGAGACCAAAACCGAACATGAAAATAAGTAAATCACCTTTAAAATCAATCCACTACCACACAAAAGGGATACACAACACTCCATGACCATCTTCGAACACACTTGCTTAAAATCCTCTAAATTCAATCAAAATGAAAACTCTCCATCCACTGAATCCATTATTAAGCACTAGACCATGGATACGATTTTTTAATGATCAAAAACCACTCGTATTCATTCAATAAGAACCAAGAATCAAATTACAGTTACGAAATGAAAGTAATCATCTGTCAAACATGAAACACAATATGTGATTGATGAAAGGAAGTTAAATCAAGGTAACACGACCAAGTGGATAACATTTATTCTTATTTCAATCGAAATTGGGTGCTTATAGATTTTTGCATTAAAGTATTCTCAAAAGCTTAATAAAATACATCAAAAGGGAACTAGTTATACAATGACAAAAAACAACAAGAATTCTCGCACGGATAGTTTTTGCTATCCATAACAACCATTATTAATATGCCAATTCGATTCTCAAGCCTTCTTAACACCCTTATAAACTAATCAAATTAAATCCGATAATAATGATCAGTAAATTCAAACTAAACAACCACAAAGGGAAGATAGTATCTACATTCAAATAGTGACCAAAACCGAACATGAAATAAACAAATCACCTCTAAAATCGATCCACTACTACACAAAATGCATACGCAAAACTCCACGACCATCTTCAAACACTCTTGCTAAAAAATCCTCTAAATTCATTCCAAATGACAACTCTCCACCCACTGAATCCATTATTAAGCACTAGACCATGGATACGAGTTTTAAATGATCAAAAACCACTCGTATTCATTCAATAAGAACCGAGAATCAAATTATAGTTACTAAATAAAGTAATCATATGTCAAACATGAAACACAATATTTGATCGATGAAAGGAAGTTAAATCAAGGTAATACGACCAAGTGGATAACATTTATTCTTACTTCACTTGAAATTGGCTGCTTATAGAATTTTGCATTAAAGTATTCTCGAAAGCTTAATAAAATACATAAAAAAGGAACTAGTTATACAATGATGTTAAACAACAATAGTTCTCGCATGGATAGTTTTTGCTATCCATAACAACCATTCATAATATGCCAATTCCATTCTCAAGCCTTCTTAACACCCTTATAAACTAATCTAATCAAATCTGATTATAATGATCCGTAAATTCAAACTAAACAAATACAAAGGGAAGGTAGTATCTACATTCAAATAAGGACCAAAACCGAACATTAAAATAAACAAATCACCTTTAAAATCAATCCACTACCACACAAAATGGATGCGCAACACTCCACGACCATCTTCGAACACTCTTGCTCAAAAATCCTCTAAATTCAATTCAAATGAAAACTCTCCACCCATTGAATCCATTATTAAGCACTACACCATGGATATGAGTTTTAAATGATCAAAAACCACACGTATTCATTCAATAAGAACCGAGAATCAAATTATAGTTACGAATGAAAGTAATTATATATCAAACATGAAACACAATATATGATTGATGAAAGGAAGTTAAATCAAGGTAACACGACCAAGTGGATAACATTTATTCTTACTTCAATCGAAATTGGGTGCTTATAAAATTTTGCATTAAAGTATTCTCGAAAGCTTAATAAAATACATAAAAAGGAACTAGTTATACAATGACGTTAAACTACAATAGTTCTCGCATGGATAGTTTTCGCTATCCATAACAACCATTCATAATATGCCATTTCGATTCTCAAGCCTTCTTAACACCCTTGTAAACTAATCTAATCAAATCTGATTATAATGATCAGTAACTTCAAACTAAACAATTACCAAAGGGAAGATAGTATCTATATTCAAAAAGAGACCAAAACCGAACATGAAAATAAACAAATCACCTCTAAAATTGATCCACTACTACACAAAATGCATACGCAACACTCCACGACCATCTTCGAACATTCTTGCTCACAAATCCTCTAAATTCAATCCAAATGACAACTCTCCACCTACTGAATCCATTATTAAGCACTAGACCAAGGATACGAGTTTTAAATGATCAAAAACCACTCGTATTCATTCTATAAAAACAGAGAATCAAAATATAAATACTAAATGAAAGTAATTATATGTCAAACATGAAACACAATATGTGATTGATGAAAGGAAGTTAAATCAAGGTAACACGACCAACTGGATAACATTTTTTCTTACTTCAATTGAAATTGGGTGCTTATAGAATTTTGTATTAAAGTATTCTCGAAAGCTTAATAAAATACATAAAAAGGAACTAGTTATACAATGATGTTAAACAACAATATTTCTCGCATGGATAGTTTTTGCTATCCATAACAACCATTCAAAATATGCCAATTCGATTTTCAAGCCTTCTTAACACCCTTATAAACTAATCTAATCAAATCTGATTATAATGATCCGTAAATTCAAACTAAACAAATACAAAGGGAAGGTAGTATCTACATTCAAATAAGGACCAAAACCGAACATGAAAATAAACAAATCACCTCTAAAATCAATCCACTACCACACAAAATGGATACGCAACACTCCACGACCATCTTCGAACACTCTTGCTCAAAAATCCTCTAAATTCAATCCAAATGAAAACTCTCCACCCACTGAATCCATTATTAAGCACTAGACCATGGATACGATTTTTAAATGATCAAAAACAACATGTATTCATTCAATAAGAACCGAGAATCAAATTATAGTTACGAATGAAAGTAATCATATGTTGTAAGGTCCCGTTCCCGGGACGCTTACAGTTGGTTCCTCATCGCACATAAAACATATAATTACATTTAACTTTCATAAAAAGTTGCAGCGGAACATTAAAAACAACAATTTCATTTCATCAAAATGCTTTTGCAAAATAAAACAACCGTTCATTACATAATATCAGTTTACATTTTCTTACAAAAGCATTATAACAGTGGATGCCATCCAAAATAAGCTGAGTAGCCGCCCCGTGCCATCCTCAGCAACATACCTGCCACCTGGAAACACATCAAAGTTAGCGTTGCTGAGTGAGTTCTAGTTTTATAATAAAACATACTATACTTCCTTTATAAAACCATTCGTTAATTTCGTACGCGATTCACACAACATACGTACATACATATAATATAATTATTATCTTCCATAACGTTCGTTACAATATTCATTCATTAATCATCGCACGGTACATTATCATTCGCTTCATTCGTTATAACATCTTTTCTTACGTTCATTCATTTCATAAATATCGCACTTTCGCTCAAATTGCACCTTCGCATCATCGTACCCGAAGTATATATCGCACGGATCGCACACATAAGGTAGCCAAAATCGCACGCTATCTCATGAGTTAGCCAAGAACGCATGCTACATAAACCACATGAGTTAGCCAAAATCGCACTCTCCCCTTATGCTGTCTATCGTATATATCGCACAAATCGCACCAACGGAGTGGTCACCAAGACCGACTCCCCCTGTGTGTGTGAGAACTCTCGGGATTAAGCCAGAATCACATGCCATCTCATGGGTTAGCCAAAATCGCACGCTACATAATCCACATGAGGTAGCCAAAATTGCGCGCTACATAGCACACAGTAAATACCACATCGCACGTATCGGAGCAGTTACCAAAACCGAACTCCCTACTGTGTCTATGTCCCCTTATGAGTTAGCCAAGATCGCACGCTATAATACACACACAGTTGAGCTAACAACTCTCAATGATTCGTGAACCTCCTTTCTTCTTAAGCAAGCCATCCTTACTCTCATTTGTTCGTTCATGCTTGCATTCATTCAATACGTTCCTCTTTCATTATCTTCCACTTTACGTTACATAATACTTTAATTACATTCATTAACGTTCAACGCAAATAATGGGAAGACAATCATACATAACAATAAGAAACATAACAACATACAACATCAATCACACAAGGCAACATCGCACACCTATAACATACATCATGCGTAACATACAACATCATACAATCACACAACATCAAACATCACACGAATCACGCGCATCGCATCATATAAAACCATACGGCATCACACATCATCATGCATCGTGCATCATCATCATCATCAACTCATCATCATAAATCATCTTACATCATCCCTGCCCATCACATCATCTACAACCCCAAAGGTCCGAGCCTACGTCCGCACTTCCCGAAAGTCCGACAATACTATGGTCATTTGGGCGTATGGACCCTATTCGGTCGCATGGTCTCTCAGCGAATGAGAACACTCAGGCGAATGGACCTCCAGTCGCATAGCCTCCAATCGCATGCTTCCCATGCGAATGAAGTTCAGTCGCATGACATCTGGGTGTATGGACCTCAGTCGCATGACCTTCATGCGAATGGCCCTCAGTCGCACACCTTTCATGCGTATGAACCTCAATCGCATGACTCAGTGGCGTATGGACTCTAGTCGCATGACCTTCAGTCGCATGACCCTCATTCGCATTTCATTCAGTCGCATGACCCTCATTCGCATTTCCTCCAGTCGCATAGCCCTCATACGTATGCTCAGTCGCATTACTCATATACGAATGAACTTCAGTCGCACTCCTGTCATGCGTATGGACCCAGTCACATGCCATTCGATCGCATGGGCCTCCAGTCACATAGCCCTAGCTGTGTGCAGAATGCAGTTCATCCCGAACTACAGCGTCGGTTTTCGGCCTCCAAACTCTTCCCAACCTCTTTTAAGCTAAAATCGACCATTCTAAACCTTAGGGAAGCATACTACGACATCATTCAAGCATAACCAAGCATGAAATCAAGCCCCAAACGAGTCATACACATACACATACATACATAAACGGGTTTACATCCAAAAACTCGAAAAAGGGTTTTCAGATGTGTTCCAGCCACAAAATCATTCAAAAACGTGTAAAAGAGGGGTCCTAGAACTCACACTAACGATCCCGTCGAGTAGAGCTTCGATTCGACCCGCTACACGACGATTTCCACGCTCGAAACCACCCGGACCAAGCTCTTCTCCTCTTTTCTCCTTCTCTTCTCTTCTCTCTTTGGCTGAAAATGGCAAGAATGGGGTGCTTTTCCCCTTTTATACTCCCATTCATCGAAGTTTCTCTCGTTGGCAAGTTTGGTCCCTCGACTTTGGACTTTATTTCTTTTTCTTCTTTTGTCGGCTTCAAAGAAAATTTCCGGGCGTTACATATGTCAAACATGAAACACAATATATGATTGATGAAAGGAAGTTAAATCAAGGTAACACTACCAAGTGGATAACATTTATTCTTACTTCAATCGAAATTGGGTGCTTATAGAATTTTACATTAAATCAAGGTAACACGACCAAGTGAATTTTGCATTAAAGTATTCTCGAAAGCTTAATAAAATAAATAAAAAAGGAACTACTTATACAATGACGTTAAACAACAATAGGTCTCGCATGGATAGTTTTCGCTATCCATAACAACCATTCATAATATGCCATTTCGAATCTCAAGCCTTCTTAACACCCTTGTAAACTAATCTAATCAAATCTGATTATAATGATTAGTAAATTCAAACTAAACAATTACCAAAGGGAAGATAGTATCTATATTCAAAAAGCGACCAAAACCGAACATGAAAATGAACAAATCACCTTTAAAATTGATCCACTACTACACAAAATGCATACGCAACACTCCACGACCATCTTCGAACATTCTTTCTTACAAACCCTCTAAATTCAATCCAAATGACAACTCTCCACCTACTGAATCCATTATTAAGCACTAGACCAAGGATACGAGTTTTAAATGTTCAAAAACCACTCGTGTTCATTCTATAAGAACAGTGAATCAAAATATAATTACTAAATGAAAGTAATTATATGTCAAACATGAAACACAATATGTGATTGATGAAAGGAAGTTAAATCAAGGTAACACGATCAAGTGGATAACATTTTTTCTTACTTCAATTGAAATTGGGTGCTTATAGAATTTTGTATTAAAGTATTCTCGAAAGCTTAATAAAATACATAAAAAGGAACTACTTATACAATGATGTTAAACAATAATATTTCTCGCATGGATAGTTTTTGCTATCCATAACAACCATTCATAATATGCCAATTCGATTTTCAAGCCTTCTTAACACCCTTATAAACTAATCTAATCAAATCTGATAATAATGATCAGTAAATTCAAACTAAACAACCACAAAAGGGAAGATAGTATCTACATTTTAATAAAGACCATAACTGAACATGAAAATAAACAAATCACCTCAAAATCAATCCACTACCACAGAAAATGGATACGCAACACTCCACGACCATCTTCGAACACTCTTGCTCAAAAATCCTCTAAATTCAATCCAAATGAAAACTCTCCACCCACTGAATCCATTATTAAGCACTAGACCATGGATACGATTTTTAAATGATCAAAAACAACATGTATTCATTCAATAAGAACCGAGAATCAAATTATAGTTACGAATGAAAGTAATCATATGTTGTAAGGTCCCGTTCCCGGGACGCTTACAGTTGGTTCCTCATCACACATAAAACATATAATTACATTTAACTTTCATAAAACGTTGCAGCGGAACATTAAAAACAACAATTTTATATCATCAAAATGCTTTTACAAAATAAAACAACCGTTCATTACATAATATCATTTTACATTTCCTTACAAAAGCATTATAACAGTGGATGCCATCCAAAATAAGCTGAGTAGCCGCCCCGTGCCATCCTCAGCAACATACCTGCCAATTGGAAACACATCAAAGTCAGCGTTGCTGAGTGAGTTCTAGTTTTATAATAAAACATACTTTACTTCCTTTATAAAACCATTCGTTAATTTCGTACGCGATTCACACAACATACATACATACAGATAATATAATTATTATCTTCCATAACGTTCGTTACAATATTCATTCATTAATCATCGCACGGTACATTATCATTCGCTTCATTCGTTATAACATCTTTTATTACGTTCATTCATTTCATACATATCGCACTTTCGCTCAAATCGCACCTTCGCATCATCATACCCGAAGTACATATCGCACGGATCGCACACATAAGGTAGCCAAAATCGCACGCTATCTCATGAGTTAGCCAAGATCGCATGCTACATAAACCACATGAGTTAGCCAAAATCGCACGCTCCCCTTATGCTGTCCATCGTACATATCGCACAAATCGCACCAACGGAGTGGTCACCAAGACCGACTCCCCCTGTGTGTGTGAGAACTCTCGGGGTTTAGCCAGAATCACATGCCATCTCATGGGTTAGCAAAAATTGCACGCTACATAATCCACATGAGGTAGCCAAAATTGCACGCTACATAGCACACAGTAAATACCACATCACACGTATCGGAGCAGTTACCAAAACCGAACTCCCTACTGTGTCTATGTCCCCTTATGAGTTAGCCAAGATCGCACGCTATAATACACACACAGTTGAGCTAACAACTCTCAATGAGTCATGAACCTCCTTTCTTCTTAAGCAAGCCATCCTTACTCTCATTTGTTCGTTCATGCTTGCATTCATTCAATACGTTCCTCTTTTCATTATCTTCCACTTTACGTTACATAATACTTTAATTACATTCATTAACATTCAACGCAAATAATGGGAAGACAATCATACATAACAATAAGAAACATAACAACATACAACATCAATCACACAAGGAAACATCGCACACCTATAACATACATCATGCGTAACATACAACATCATACAATCACACAACATCAAACATCACATGAATCACGCGCATCGCATCATATAAAACCATATGGCATCACACATCATCATGCATCGTGCATCATCATCATCATCAACTCATCATCATAAATCATCTTACATCATCCCTTCCCATCACATCATCTACAACCCCAAAGGTCCGAGCCTACGTCCGCACTTCCCGAAAGTCCGACAATACTATGGTCATTTGGGCGTATGGACCCTATTTGGTCGCATGGTCTCTCAGCGTATGAGAACACTCAGGCGAATGGACCTCCAGTCGCATAGCCTCCAATCGCATGCTTCCCATGCAAATGAAGTTCAGTCGCATGACATCTGGGCGTATGGACCTTAGTCGCATGACCTTCATGCGAATGGCCCTCAATCGCACACCTTTCGTGCGTATGAACCTCAATCGCATGACTCAGAGGCGTATGGACTCTAGTCGCATTACCTTCAGTCGCATGACCCTCATTCGCATTTCATTCAGTCGCATGACCCTCATTCGCATTTCCTCCAGTCGCATAGCCCTCATACGTATGACCCTCAGTCGCATTACTCATATACAAATGAACCTTAGTCGCACTCCTGTCGTGCGTATGGACCCAGTCACATGCCATTCGGTCGCATGGGCCTCCAGTCACATAGCCCTAGCTGTGCGCAGAATGCAGTTCATCCCGAACTGCAGCGTCGGTTTTAGGCCTCCAAACTCTTCCAAACCTCTTTTAAGCTAAAATCGACCATTCTAAACCTTAGGGAAGCATACTACGACATCATTCAAGCATAACCAAGCATGAAATCAAGCCCCAAACGAGTCATACACATACACATACATACATAAATGGGTTTACACCCAAAAACTCGAAAAAGGATTTTCAGATGTGTTCTAGCCACAAAATCATTCAAAAACGTGTAAAAGAGGGGTCCTAGAACTCACACAAACGATCCCGTCGAGTAGAGCTTCGATTCGACCCGCTACACGACGATTTCCACGCTCGAATCCACCCGGACCAAGCTTTTCTCCTCTTTTCTCCTTCTCTTCTCTTCTCTCTTTGGCTGAAAATGGCAAGAATGGGGTGCTTTCCCCCTTTTATACTCCCATTCATCGAAGTTTCTCTCGTTGGCAAGTTTGGTCCCTCGACTTTGGACTTTATTTCTTTTTCTTCTTTCGTCGGCTTCAAGGAAAATTTCCGGGTGTTACATATGTCAAACATGAAACACAATATATGATTGATGAAAGAAAGTTAAATCAAGGTAACACGACCAAGTGGATAACATGTATTCTTACTTCAATCAAAATTGGGTGCTTATAGAATTTTACATTAAATCAAGGTAACATGACCAAGTGAATTTTGCATTAAAGTATTCTCGAAAGCTTAATAAAATAAATAAAAAAGGAACTACTTATACAATGACGTTAAACAACAATAGGTCTCGCATGGATAGTTTTCGCTATCCATAACAACCATTCATAATATGCCATTTCGATTCTCAAGCCTTCTTAACACCCTTGTAAACTAATCTAATCAAATCTGATTATAATGATCAGTAAATTCAAACTAAACAATTACCAAAGGGAATATAGTATCTATATTCAAAAAGAGACCAAAACCGAACATGAAAATAAACAAATCACCTTTAAAATTGATCCCCTACTACATAAAATGCATACGCAACACTCCACGACCATCTTCGAACATTCTTGCTTACAAATCCTCTAAATTCAATCCAAATAACAACTCTCCACCTACTGAATCCATTATTAAGCACTAGACCAAGGATACGAGTTTTAAATGATCAAAAACCACTCGTATTCATTCTATAAGAACAGAGAATCAAATTATAGTTACTAAATGAAAGTGATCATATGTCAAACATGAAACACAATATGTGATTGATGAAAGGAAGTTAAATCAAGGTAACACAACCAAGTGGATAACATTTTTTCTTACTTCAATTGAATTGGGTGCTTATAGAATTTTGTATTAAAGTATTCTCGAAAGCTTAATAAAATACATAAAAAGGAACTAGTTATACAATGACGTTAAACAACAATATTTCTCGCATGGATAGTTTTTGCTATCCATAACAACCATTCATAATATGCCAATTTGATTCTCAAGCCTTCTTAACACCCTTATAAACTAATCTAATCAAATCTGGTAATAATGATTAGTAAATTCAAACTAAACAACCACAAAAGGGAAGATAGTATCTACATTCTAATAAAGACCAAAACCGAACATGAAAATAAACAAATCACCTCTAAAATCATCCCACTACCACACAAAATGGATACGCAACACTCCACGACCATCTTCGAACACTCTTGCTCAAAAATCCTCTAAATTCAATCCAAATGAAAACTCTCCACCCACTAAATCCATTATTAAGCACTAGACCATGGATACGATTTTTAAATGATCAAAAACCACATGTATTCATTCAATAAGAACCGAGAATCAAATTATAGTTACGAATGAAAGTAATCATATGTTGTAAGGCCCCGTTCCCGGGACGCTTACAGTTGGTTCCTCATCGCACATAATATAATTACAATTTAACTTTCATAAAACGTTGCAGCGGAACATTAAAAACAACAATTTCATTTCATCAAAATGCTTTTGCAAAATAAAACAACCGTTCATTACATAATATCATTTTACATTTCATTACAAAAGCATTATAACATTGGATGCCATCCAAAATAAGCTGAGTAGCCGCCCCATGCCATCCTCAGCAACATACCTGCCAACTGGAAACACATCAAAGTCAGCGTTGCTGAGTGAGTTCTAGTTTTATAATAAAACATACTTTACATCCTTTATAAAACCATTCGTTAATTTCGTACGCGATTCACACAGCATACATACATACAGATAATATAATTATTATCTTCCATAACGTTCGTTACAATATTCATTCATTAATCATCGCACGGTACATTATCATTCGCTTCATTTGTTATAACATCTTTTCTTACGTTCATTCATTTCATACATATCGCACTTTCGCTCAAATCGCACCTTCGCATCATTATACCCGAAGTACATATCGCACGGATCGCACACATAAGGTAGCCAAAATCGCACGCTATCTCATGGGTTAGCTGTCACACCCCCGCTAAAAGCGGAAACACGGGGATGTAACGAGACCGGGATCGTCATAACACATGGTAAGCGATAGAGAGCAATATAAATACATGATGACAAGCGTGTCATGACGACACCCGACAACAAGGGGACTTGTGTCGTGTTTAGTCAATGTTCACGACAACATAGCCATAAGCAATATGATAATGATAACACATATACACATATGATGAAAATGTAAATGTTAATTCCCACAACCCGGGAACAAGTTTCAAAGATGATAATTGTTTACAAGCGTTAAATTGTTCAAAAAGATTGTTTATCAAAATGAGCTAAGTCCCAAAAATGCATCCTAGGGTCTCCACTAAGGCAGCACACCTAGATTCCTGGACTTGCATGATCACCTGAAAAGATATGCTTAAAACGGTCAACATAATTGTTGGTGAGCTCGCAGGTGTATGTAATAAAAATGTAATTGATGCTGTAATAAGTAAGCGCGTCGGAATACCGTGAATACAGTTATATACACAAGTAAATATCACATGACATGAGCTTTGCAACCAAACCTAACGACGTACACAAAGAAATTGTCGGCATATATTCACCCAAGGGCCCGTTCCTGGCCACTGATGGTACCAACTGGTATACCATCGAACGAGGGTGGGGGTGTCAACCCAGTAGTACTACCAATACCTAACCATCGGTTCCCACACTGGACTTAAATAGTTGCAAAGATAGAACCACACAGCAGACCCAAGCATGTATCAAATAGTACTTGCAACACAGTATCACGTTGATTCCTTGTATGTAAAATGTATGTAGGTGTACAGCATACAAATTGTGTAAGCATACTTTTCCCCCAATTTGTAAATGATTGAAATATTGTATAAGCAAAAAAGGGGCCACGAAACTCACTTGTTAGGTGGTAAGTATGTATGAGCGATGTATCCCAAATGTAAATAAACAGTCAAACACCTATTAACAGTTATTGTATAGCGTTAATGATATGATATATGTATAAGCGCGCAATAATGATGGGTCGGTTCGGGTCGTATCGGATGGGTCACGCACAACACACGTAGACTGACACACGTACTAAATCTTATGTAGATCCAAGTACAAGACATTGCCGCCGTTAATGATGATGTTTAAGTAAAAGTCTCGTTGTTATTGAAGAAACATCGAATGAGTGTCAATAGTTATAAGTCAATTTGGTCGTTTGTAAAAGCGTTAGTTCAATTTGCTCAAAATAGTTTCTGTGCCCTTTCTCGCGTTGACTTTAATATTTGTGGCCGAACAATGGCATTATTGTGTTAGTGTTACCTCGACACCACACGACATACTCACGCCACGCACAAGGGATCAAACACAACAATTTCAGTCGCATAACAAGGTCAGACGCACGACTCAACCTCCATTCGTGCGAATCAACCCTCAATCGTGCGAATCAGCTTCATTCGTACGATTGAGCCTTCATTCGTATGATTGGCCTTCAGTCGTACTACACAATACCCAATCGCACGACTCAACTTCCATGCGCACGAATCAACCTTCAATCATGTGAATTAGCTACTTTCGTACGACTGAACCTTCATTCGTGCGATTGGACTCCAGTCGTGCGAATCACATTCATTCGCACACATTCAGTTGGTCACCTGACTCAATCACACACAATCACTCAGTCGCAAGACTCATTCGCATACACTCAATCGCACGCATGACTCAATCGCACACAAGCACTCAGTCGCACAACTCAGTCGCACGACATGCCTAGTCGCACAACTCAGTCGCGCGATTGACTCAGACGCATGATCCAGTCGCACGACCCACTCAGTCGCACGGCTCAATCGCATGGATGACCCAGTCGCCTGATCTGCAGAATCGCGACTGTGGTCGGGATGAGCAGCCCCCGAGCTGCTCTAAACACGGGTTTTACACCACTAGAACCTCCAGAAACACTCAACAAACATACACAAGCATAAAACACAAGCAAAGAGACCTCACACGCACCCATACGACCTTGTGTGTTCGGGTTGAACCCGAACTCCCGAAACCCTAGTTTGGACAGCCGTGAAAAGGCTAGAAACGGTCAACCAAAGACAACTACCTGCTAGAAAGGGTAGTCTAAGCTGTAGACGATGTCAAGACGAAGAAAACAAGACCTCTTTGGTTGGATTTGGTGCTAAAATGGAGATTTTGTGTGTGAATGAGATGAAGATGAAGAAGATGGTGAAATGGGGATTAGGGCTGGTATGAGGGTATTTATACCCAGCCCAAGTTTACAAAATTACAAGTTTAGTCCCTGCACTTAACCCCCGAGTTTTCCCAAATTTTGTTCGGTTGAAAAACGACTTTGTTAGGTGTTTTATTATAATTGTAAAAGTTCATTTAATGTTGTCATGACTTAAGAAATGGTTATATTAAAACATTTATTATATTTATAAAATGATATATTTAACGTTTTCAAAAATGAAAGTTTTAAAGGTCTTTTTAAGGTCATCACATGGTTATAACGAATGCACACACAACGATAATATAGCACATATGATATCCACATAAAGAGTCAAATAAAGATGAGGAATGACCAAACATAGAATAGATGACGGACAAACACGTTAATTGACGGACCTTAAAGTGACGGATGTCACAGTATCCCCCAGTTGAGAGAATTTCGTCCTGAAATTCAGCTGGAGTTAGGTCCAAGAGTGTCATCCTCGAAGAGATGTGGATATTTGAGTTTCATCTGATCTTCACGTTCCCATGTAAACTCTGGCCCTCGTTTTGAATTCCACCTTAAGCGAACAATAGGTATCCTACTGCGCTTCAGTTGCTTGACCTTTCGATCCATGATCTCAATGGGTTCTTCAACAAAATGAGGCTTGTCGTCAATCTTGATTTCCTCGATTGGCACGTGAAGGGATTCATCGGCCAAACACTTCTTGAGGTTGGACACGTGAAAAGTATCATGCACACCGCTAAGCTCTTGTGGCAACCTTAACCGGTAAGCCACTGGACCGATCCTTTCAGTGATCTCAAATGGTCCAACGTATCTTGGGGCTAACTTCCCTTTCTTTTCGAATCGAACGACTCCTTTCCAAGGGGAAACTTTGAGTAACACACGATCCCCAACATTGAATTCTAGAGGCTTCCGACGATTGTCGGCATAGCTCTTTTGGCGATCTCGCGCGGCTTTAAGTCGATCTTTGATTTGGAAAATCTTGTCTGTTGTTTCTTGGATGATCTCTGGGCCTATCAGTTGACTTTCACCAATTTCGGCCCAACAAACGGGAGATCTGCATTTCCTTCCATACAACGCTTCAATTGGAGCACATCCAATGCTTGTATGGTAACTGTTGTTGTAGGAGAACTCAATCAACGGTAAATGAGCATCCCAACTACCACCAAAATCGATTACACACGCTCTCAACATGTCTTCTAGCGTCTGTATAGTGCGTTCACTTTGGCCATCTGTTTGAGGGTGATAGGCTGTACTCATGTCTAACTGAGTGCCCATCGCTTTCTGTAGTGTCTGCCAAAAGCGTGAAGTGAATCTGCTATCACGGTCGGATATGATTGACACCGGCACCCCGTGCCGTGTCACGACCTCTTTGATGTACAATCTCGCCAACTTATCCATCTTATAATCTTCTCGGATAGGCAAGAAATGTGCTGACTTCGTCATCCGGTCAATAATGACCCATATCGAGTCATGACCGCTGCTTGTTCTAGGGAGTTTGGTAATGAAATCCATAGCTATGTTCTCCCATTTCCACTCGGGAATTTCAGGTTGCTGTAATAATCCCGATGGCTTTTGATGTTCAGCTTTGACTTTCGAACACGTCAAGCATTGGCTGACGTATAAGGCAATGTCTTTCTTCATGCCTGGCCACCAGTATAGATCCTTAAGATCATGATACATCTTGTCTGCACCAGGATGAATAGAATATCGCGTCTTGTGGGCTTCATCCATGACTAAGGTACGAACACCTCCCCATTTGGGTACCCATATGCGATCCATGAAGTACTGAATACCGTCATCCCTGCGAATCATCTGTTTATCTAACCCCCGGAACTCTTCTCCCGCAAGGTTTTCTTCCTTTAATGCCTCACTCTGTGCAATTTGAATCTGAGCTTTCAAGTTGGTTTGGATGGTCAATCCCAACGCTCGTGCTCGTAGTGGTTTCACACGTTCTTTGCGGCTCAAAGCATCAGCCACCACGTTAGCTTTCCCCGGATGATACCGGATTTCACAGTCGTAGTCGCTAAGAAGCTCTACCCAACGTCGTTGGCGCATGTTAAGTTCCTTCTGATCCAGAATATGTTGAAGGCTCTTATGATCAGTGAAGATGATGCATTTGGTGCCATACAGGTAATGCCTCCAAATTTTGAGTGCAAATACTACAGCGCCCAACTCAAGATCATGAGTGGTGTAGTTCTTTTCGTGCACTTTAAGTTGTCGCGAAGCGTAGGCAATCACCTTGTCCTTCTGCATCAATACACATCCCAATCCTTGATGTGACGCATCGCAGTAAACCACAAAATCATCAGTTCCGTCTGGGAGAGACAGTATAGGCGCGTTGCACAACTTCTCTTTCAACGTTTGGAACGCTTGTTCTTGTGCATATCCCCAGTCAAACTTCTTGTCTTTCTAAGTAAGCAGGGTCAACGGTTGAGCGATCTTAGAAAAGTTCGCGATGAAGCGACGATAATAACCGGCCAATCCCAAGAATTGCCGTATCTCTGATGGTGTCTGGGGCGTATCCCATTTCTTCACCGCTTCGATTTTGCCGGGATCTACATGAATCCCGTTCTCATTAACCACATGACCCAAAAACTTCACTTCCCGCAACCAAAACTCGCACTTTGAGAATTTGGCGAAAAGTTTCTCTTCGCGTAGCAGCTCCAGAATAGCCCGAAGATGTTCTACATGATCCTCTTTTGATCGGGAATAGATAAGTATATCGTCTATGAACACGATCACGAACTTATCCAAGTAAGGTTTGCACACCCGATTCATTAGATCCATGAACACGGCTGGTGCGTTAGTCAACCCGAACGGCATGACCAAGAACTCATAGTGCCCATAACGAGTTCTGAACGCAGTCTTCGGTATGTCGTCCTCGAAAACCCTTAGCTGATGGTATCCAGAACGAAGATCGATCTTTGAAAAATACGAAGCTCCTTGCAGCTGATCAAATAAGTCGTCGATCCTGGGGAGAGGATATCGGTTCTTCACCGTCAACTTGTTCAGTTCACGGTAATCGATGCACATACGGAACGATCCATCCTTCTTCTTGACAAATAGTACCGGTGCTCCCCACGGTGAATGACTCGGTCGAATAAAACCTTTTTCCAGTAGTTCCTGTAACTGACTAGACAACTCTTGCATCTCGGATGGCGCTAGTCGAATGGCGTTTTCGCTACCGGTGTAGCTCCAGGAACCAACTCAATACGGAATTCCACCTGTCGTGGAGGAGGTAAACCAGACAAGTCATCTGGAAATACTTCTGGGTAATCCCGCACCACTGGAATATCCACCAGTTTCCTTTCCTCGTCTTTCTTTTCCACCACATGAGCCAGAAAAGCGTAGCACTGCTTTCGTAAACTCTGGCGTGCTTTCATGCAGGAAATAAGCTTCAAGTTCTTACCCGGTCGTTCTCCCTGAACCTTGAGTACCTCCCCGTTTGGCATAGGGATACGTACTACTTTGTCTCGACAGACAATCTCTGCTCCATTCTGCGACAACCAATCCATACCCACGATCACGTCGAAGCTTCCTAACTCGAAGGGTATCAAATCTATCTCAAAGGTATGATCCTCCAGCGTCAACGAACACTTCCTAATAATCTCATCGGCCTGAGCAACCCTACCATTGGCCATTTCTACAGAGTAGCTAGTTTCTAGCCTACTAGGACTCAAATCAAGCAATTGCACAAACTCAGAAGATATGAAACTATTGTCTGCTCCAGTATCAAATAATATAGATGCGAAGTGATGGTTGAGTAAGTGCGTACCCGTGACAACATTCGGGTCCTGACGAGCATCATTAGCTCCAATGACGAATGCACGTCCCCGAGCTGCGTTTCCCTGAGTAGCCGGGCCTTGATTCCCAGTGATAGCCAACACCTGCTGCTGGTTGTTCCCCTGTTGACCCGGTGCCCGATTCAGCCTGGGGCACATATTCCTGTAGTGATCGGGGCTCCCACATTCAAAGCAAGCCCTTGCATTCCCGGCGGGGTTAACCGCGTTGACGGGTGCTACAAGATTCGGTGCCGTTCTGCAATCTCTTGCCAAATGACCCGGGCGCTTACAGTTAGCGCACACCCGGCACTGCGTCCCTGGGGGATGATGATAATTGCACCTTTCACATTTGGGGTGCGGCCCCACATACTCTCTTCTGGCCTGAGACACGGCCACAAAATTCCTGGTCGGCTTAGACCTCTTCTCAAACCTTCCGGCACTCGACCGGCTCGACTCCCCAACATCCTTTCTCTTCTCGGCTCCTCTGCCCAAAACCCCTGTTCTAACCATCTCATCAGTCAAAGCGCCAGCTTTCAGAATTGCGCTCTGAATAGTAGGAGGAGCGGCTGCTGTGACCATAGCTCTAATTTGAGGCGCGAGTCCCCAAATGTACCTCTCGATCCTCTTTGATTCCGGCGTAACCAGATGCGGAACCAACCTTGCCAGCTCATGAAAACGATCAGTATAAGCTGCATGCCCTGCCCCCACCATAGCATGATTCCAGAATTCATGCTCCAGCTTCTGCATCTCGTTGAGAGGGCAGTATTCCTCGGTGATCAAGGCTTTAAATTCGTCCCATGACATCTGCATCGCAGACTCTCTTCCTCGTGCTTGAATCTGGGTGTTCCACCAGGTTAGGGCTTTACCCTGAAGAGAACAAGTGGCATACTTGATCCTCTGGCTGTCGAGGCACTCGCTGATGTCGATCACTGCCTCCATCTTTTCCAACCACCTGGTTAGGGCTATCGCCCCACCTTTCCCATCGAATTCCCTTGGCTTACAAGCCACGAACTCCTTGTACGAACATCCCCGACGAGCATTAACCACTCCAGTTTCAATACCGGCAGTACCACCATTTCCGGTTTCCTGGTTGCTCTCGTTTCCAGTCGGGTTTCCGTTTCCCGTCTCAGTTTCAATCCCACCTTGGGCTCCATCATCGTTGCCACCATCCCCGTGAGGGTGGTGTTGTTGAAGTGCGTCGCTCACTTGGGCCACGATAGTAGGAATCAGTGCGGCCAATTGCTGAGCGATCAGGGCTGCCATGTCGGCGTTCCCTGTTCCTTGACTGTTACTGGCAGGAGCATCGTTTGCTCTTGGTGCTCTGCCTCTGCCTCGGCCTCTGCCCCTTGGGGCTTCACTCCCGCCACTACTGCTACGGGTGACTCTTCGAGGCGGCATGTTCTAATCATAAAAGAGGTAACATATCAGCTTTAGTCACCATATGATACAAATGTATTCCACTTATCAAATTCCAATGTTCATGTTCCGGTCAGTCAAGACCACCATGCAGCCCATTTCAAGCATATTCTCGGTATACCGGTGATGTTTATATATAGGGTTCCCCGCAGCGTTCCCACCACACCCACGATGTACCGAGAATGATGCCCGATCCGGTTACATGACATCCGACTTTCCTTTACATTATATCCATAATAATCCATCACAACAGTTGTAAGTCCATGTATACAATCACGTTTAGTC
Organism: Flaveria ramosissima; assembly: GCA_025215565.1. Taxonomy (NCBI): domain Eukaryota; kingdom Viridiplantae; phylum Streptophyta; class Magnoliopsida; order Asterales; family Asteraceae; genus Flaveria; species Flaveria ramosissima. The sequence goes on from CM046041.1 coordinate 12,472,689, forward strand.
TAGCGGAGGTTGTCTATTTCCTCATCTTTCGAGGTTTCAGACATATTCCTCCTCAGAGTTAATCTCAATGTCCAAGGTCAAGCGCAATAGCATGATCTGTGAAGATCTCTTCGGGTTTAATACCCGGATCTGATAAACTAACTCGGCGCGCAGAGGGAACGAAAGATCCAATAGAAGCATCCCTATAAAAGAGTGAGCACAAGGGCTCTCTCATAGGGTAGAAAGATCACGTAACATATAGATGAACAAATCAAGCAGCGAGGAACACATACACGAGATATAATATGCATACAGAGTCCTAGCATGCAAATCTACATGAAGGTTCCTAGGTTATAGTCTAGGTCAAGCGTATTGCCTAATTCTCTATAACCAATGGCTCTGATACCAATCTGTCACACCCCCGCTAAAAGCGGAAACACGGGGATGTAACGAGACCGGGATCGTCATAACACATGGTAAGCGATAGAGAGCAATATAAATACATGATGACAAGCGTGTCATGACGACACCCGACAACAAGGGGACTTGTGTCGTGTTTAGTCAATGTTCACGACAACATAGCCATAAGCAACATGATAATGATAACACATATACACATATGATGAAAATGTAAATGTTAATTCCCACAACCCGGGAACAAGTTTCAAAGATGATAATTGTTTACAAGCGTTAACATTGTTCAAAAAGATTGTTTATCAAAATGAGCTAAGTCCCAAAAATGCATCCTAGGGTCTCCACTAAGGCAGCACACCTAGATTCCTGGACTTGCATGATCACCTGAAAAGATATGCTTAAAACGGTCAACATAATTGTTGGTGAGCTCGCAGGTTTATGTAATAAAAATGTAATTGATGTTGTAATAAGTAAGCGCGTCGGAATACCGTGAATACAGTTATATACACAAGTAAATATCACATGACATGAGCTTTGCAACCAAACCTAACGACATACACAAAGAAATTGTCGGCATATATTCACCCAAGGGCCCGTTCCTGGCCACTGATGGTACCAACTGGTATACCATCGAACGAGGGTGGGGGTGTCAACCCAGTAGTACTACCAATACCTAACCGTCGGTTCCCACACTGGAATTAAATAGTTGCAAAGATAGAACCACACAGCAGACCCAAGCATGTATCAAATAGTACTTGCAACACAGTATCACGTTGATTCCTTGTATGTAAAATGTATGTAGGTGTACAGCATAAAAATTGTGTAAGCATACTTTTCCCCCAATTTGTAAATGATTGAAATATTGTATAAGCGAAAAAGGGGCCACGAAACTCACTTGTTAGGTGGTAAGTATGTTTGAGCGATGTATCCCAAATGTAAATAAACAGTCAAACACCTATTGACAGTTATTGTATAGCGTTAATGATATGATATATGTATAAGCGCGCAATAATGATGGGTCGGTTCGGGTCGTATGGATGGGTCACGCACAACACACGCAGACTGACACACGTACTAAATCTTATGTAGATCCAAGTACAAGACATTGCCGCCGTTAATGATGATGTTTAAGTAAAAGTCTCGTTGTTATTGAAGAAACATCGAATGAGTGTCAATAGTTATAAGTCAATTTGGTCGTTTGTAAAAGCGTTAGTTCAATTTGCTCAAAATAGTTTCTGTGCCCTTTCTCGTGTTGACTTTAATATTTGTGGCCGAACAATGGCATTATTGTGTTAGTGTTACCTCGACACCACACGACATACTCACGCCACGCACAAGGGATCAAACACAACAATTTCAGTCGCATAACAAGGTCAGACGCACGACTCAACCTCCATTCGTGCGAATCAACCCTCAATCGTGCGAATCAGCTTCATTCGTACGATTGAGCCTTCATTCGTATGATTGGCCTTCAGTCGTACTACACAATACCCAATCGCACGACTCAACTTCCATGCGCACGAATCAACCTTCAATCGTGCGAATTAGCTACTTTCGTACGACTGAACCTTCATTCGTGCGATTGGACTCCAGTCGTGCGAATCACATTCATTCGCACACATTCAGTCGGTCACCAGACTCAATCGCACACAATCACTCAGTCGCAAGACTCATTCGCATACACTCAATCGCACGCATGACTCAATCGCACACAAGCACTCAGTCGCACAACTCAGTCGCACGACATGCCTAGTCGCACAACTCAGTCGCGCGATTGACTCAGACGCATGATCCAGTCGCACGACCCACTCAATCGCACGGCTCAATCGCATGGATGACCCAGTCGCCTGATCTGCAGAATCGCGACTGTGGTCGGGATGAGCAGCCCCCCGAGCTGCTCTAAACACGGGTTTTACACCACTAGGACCTCCAGAAACACTCAACAAACATACACAAGCATAAAACACAAGCATAGAGACCTCACACGCACCCATACGACCTTGTGTGTTCGGGTTGAACCCGAACACCCGAAACCCTAGTTTGGACAGCCGTGAAAAGGCTAGAAAACGGTCAACCAAAGACAACTACCTGCTAGAAAGGGGTAGTCTAAGCTGTAGACGATGTCAAGACGAAGAAAACAAGACCTCTTTGGTTGGATTTGGTGCTAAAATGGAGATTTTGTGTGTGAAGGAGATGAAGATGAAGAAGATGGTGAAATGGGGATTAGGGCTGGTATGAGGGTATTTATACCCAGCCCAAGTTTACAAAATTACAAGTTTAGTCCCTGCACTTAACCCCCGAGTTTTCCCAAATTTTGTTCGGTTGAAAAACGACTTTGTTAGGTGTTTTATTATAATTGTAAAAGTTCATTTAATGTTGTCATGACTTAAGAAATGGTTATATTAAAACATTTATTATATTTATAAAATGATATATTTAACGTTTTCAAAAATGAAAGTTTTAAAGGTCTTTTTAAGGTCATCACATGGTTATAACGAATGCACACACAACGATAATATAGCACATATGATATCCACATAAAGAGTCAAATAAAGATGAGGAATGACCAAACATAGAATAGATGACGGACAAACACGTTAATTGACGGACCTTAAAGTGACGGATGTCACATTAGCCAAGATCGCACGCTACATAAATCACATAAGTTAGCCAATATCGCACGCTCCCCTTACGCTGTCCATCGTACATATCGCACAAATCGTACCAACGGGGTGGTCACCCAGACCGACTGCCCCTATGTGTGTGAAAACTCTCGTGGTTTAGCCAGAATCGCACGCCATCTCATGGGTTAGCCAAAATCGCACGCTACATAATTCACATGAGGTAGCCAAAATCACAAGCTACATAGCACACAGTAAATACCACATCGGACGTATCAGAGCAGTTACCAAAACTGAACTCCCTACTGTGTCTATGTCCCCTAATGAGTTAGCCAAGATCGCACGCTATAATACACACACAGTTGAGCTAACAACTCTCAATGAGTCGTGAACCTCCTTTCTTCTTTCGCAAGCCATCCTTACTCTCATTTGTTTGTTCATGCTTGCATTCATTCATTACCTTCCTCTTTTCATTATCTTCCACTTTACGTTACATAATACTTTAATTACATTCATTAACGGTCAACGCAAATCACGGGAAGACAATCATACATAACAATAAGAAACATAACAACATTCAACATCAATCACACAAGGCAACATCGCTCCACCACAACACAAATGCATACGCAACACTCCACTACCATCTTCGAACACTCTTGCTCAAAAATCTTCTAAATTCAATCCAAATGAAAACTCTCGACCCACTGAATCCATTGTTAAGCACTAGACCACAAATACGAGTTTTAAATGGTCAAAAACCACACGTATTCATTCAATAAGAACCGATAATCAAATTATAGTTACGCATGAAAGTAATCATATGTCAAACATGAGACATCATATGTGATTGATTAAAGGAAGTTAAATCAAGGTAACACGACCAAGTGGATAACATTTATTCTTACTTAAATCGAAATTCGGTGCTTATAGAATTTTGCATTAAAGTATTCTGGTAAGCTTAATAAAATATATAAAAAAAGGAACTAGTTATACAATGACGTTAAACAACAATAGGTCTCGCATGGATAGTTTTCGCTATCCATAACAACCATTCATAATATGCCAATTCGATTCTCAAGCCTTCTTAACACCCTTATAAACTAATCTAATCAAATCTGATTATAATGATCAATAAATCAAACTAAACAACCACAAAGGGAAGATAGTATCTACATTGAAATAGTGACCAAAACCAAACATGAAAATATACAAATCACCTTTAAAATCAATTCACTACTACACAAAATGCATACGCAGCACTCCACGACCTTCTTCGAACACTCTTGCTCACAAATCCTCTAACTTCAATCCAAATGACAACTCCCCACCCACTAAATCCATTTAAGCACTAGACCATGGAAACAAGTTTTAACTGATCAAAAACCACTCATATTCATTCAATAAGAACCGAGAATCAAATTATAGTTACTAAATGAAAGTTATCATATGTCAACCATTAAATGTAATTATATGACTAATGAAAGGAAGTTAAATCAAGGTAACATGACCAAGTGGATAACATTTATTCTTACTTCAATCAAAATTGGGTGCTTATAGAATTTTGCGTTAAATTATTGTCGAAAGCTTAATAAAATACATAAAAAAGGAACTAGTTATACAATGACGTTAAACAACAATAGTTCTCGCATGGATAGTTTTTGCTATCCAATACAACCATTCATAATATGCCAATTTGATTCTCAAGCCTTCTTAACACCCTTATAAACTAATCAAATCAAATCTAATTATAATGATCAGTAAATTCAAACTAGCACAACTACAAAGGGAAGGTAGTATCTACATTCAAACAAAGACCAAAACCAAACATGAAAATAAACAAATCAACTTTAAAATCAATCCACTACCACACAAAATGGATACGCAACACTCCACGAATATCTTCGAATACTCTTGCTCAAAAATCCTCTAAGTTCAATCCAAATGACAACTCTGCACCCACTGAATCCATTATTAAGCACTAGACCATGGATACATGTTTTAACTGATCAAAAACCACTCGATTCAATCAATAAGAATCAAGAATCAAATTATAGTTACTAAATGAAAGTAATCAGATGTCAAACATGAAACACAATATGTGATTGATGAATGGAAGTTAAATCAAGGTAACTCGACCAAGTTGATAACATTTATTTTTACTTCAATCGATATTGGGTGCTTATAGAATTTTGGCATTAAAGTATTCTTGAAAGTTTAATAAAATACATAAAATAGAAACTAGTTATACAATGACGTTAAACAGCAATACTTCTCACATGGATAGTTTTTGCTATCCATAACAACCATTCATAATATGCCAATTCAATTATCAAGCCTTCTTAACACCCTTATAAACTAAATTAATCAAATTTGATTAAAATGACCAGTAAACTCAAACTAAACAACTACAAAGGCAAGATAATATCTACATTCAAATAGAGACCAAAACTGAACATGAAAATAAACAAATCACCTTTAAAATCGATCCACTACTACACAAAATGCATACGCAACAGTCCACGACCATTTTCAAACACTCTGGCTCACAAATCCTCTGAATTCAATCCAAATGACAACTCTCTACCCACTGAATCCATTAATAAGCAGTAGACCATGGATACGTGTTTTAACTGATAAAAACCACTCGTATTCATTCAATTAGAATCGAGAATCAAATTATAGTTACTAAATGAAAGTAAACATATATCAAACATGACACACAATATGTGATTGAGGAAAGGAAGTTAAATCAAGGTAACACGGCCAAGTGGATAACATTTATTCTTATTTCAATCGAAATTGGGTGCTTATAACATTTGGCATTAAAGTTTTCTAGAAAGCTTAATAAAATACATAAAAAAGAAACTAGTTATACAATGACGTTAAACAACAATAGTTCTCGCAAGGATAGTTTTTGCTATTCATAACAACCATTCATAATATGCCAATTCAATTCTCAAGCCTTCTTAACACCCTTATAAACTAAATTAATCAAATCTGATTAAAATGACCAGTAAACTCAAACTAAACAACTACAAAGGCAAGATAGTATCTACATTCAAATAGAGACCAAAACTGAACATGAAAATAATCAAATCACCTTTAAAATCTATCCACTACTACAAAATGCATACGCAACAGTCCACGACCATTTTCGAACACTCTTGCTCACAAATCCTCTGAATTCAATCCAAATGACAACTCTCCACCCACTGAATCCATTATTAAGCAGTAGACCATGGATACGTATTTTAACTGATCAAAAACCACTCGTATTCATTCAATTAGAATCGAGAATCAAATTATAGTTACTAAATGAAAGTAAACATATATCAAACATGAAACACAATATGTGATTGAGGAATGGAAGTTAAATCAAGGTAACAACGACCAAGTGGATAACATTTATTCTTATTTCAATCGAAATTGGGTGCTTATAAGATTTTTGCATTAAGTATTCTAGAAAGCTTAATAAAATACATAAAAAAGGAACTACTTATACAACGACGTTAAACAACAATAGTTCTCGCATGGATAGTTTCCGCTATCCATAACAATCATTCATATTATGCAAATTCCATTCTCAAGCCTTCTTATCACTCTTATAAACTAATCTATTAAAATCCAATTATAATGATTAGTAAATTCAAACTAAATAACCACAAAGGGAAGATAGTTTCTACATTCAAATAGAGAACAAAACCGAACATGAAAATAAACTAATCACCTTTAAAATCGATCTACTACTACAAAAATCCTCTAAGTTCAATCCAAATGATAACTCTCCACCCACTGAATCCATTATTGAGCACTAGACCATGGATACGAGTTTTAACTGATCAAAAACCACTCGTATTGTCGAACCCTCCGAACCCTATTTTGCCGTCGCACGCAACCATAACCCTCACCGAGTATCATTGGAATGGGCGATCTAGGGATTTTGGCGATTTAGGGTTTCTGCCAATTCTTGATCGATTTTTTGGTTTCTTGTTTGCTTTCTTGATCTGTTTTCTATTCTTGTGTAACAATCCTGTCATTGAGTAGGTTTTATCCATGAAATCTACTTGATACGAGCATTGTTAGCGGGAAGAGGGGCTAATTAGGAAGGGTTTGCATGCGATTTCTTGTTGCATGCGATTAGGGTTTTCTGTGTTGATTTCTTGATCTCATTTAACTTTCTTGATCTTGATTGCTTAGTCGGTCTGTTATTGGTCGCGACTATCCGTGATAGTTTAGCTAGATTTTTACGAATCCGATTAACCTTTTAAGGATCTTGGTTGTTATTGAGTTCACGGGGGATTTCTGGTTTGTGGAATACTGCGATTTAGGGTTTCTGGTTTACTGATAATGGTGAATCCGATGCCGACTAAATCGAATTCAACTTCTTCCTTAGCTTCCAAAGTTTTGAATATTGATGGACTGACCATGCCCAAGAAAAGTAATTTGAAGCCTCCAAACATGGTTAACGTATGCATGCATAAAAATTCAGAGGCCGGTTCTTTAAACAACCAGTCAAAGAACGTTGCTGAAGTGGAAGCTATGACTAATGTGGATCCTGAAGTTGTTCAAACTACCAACGCTGGACGGGTTAATGTGGCGAGTAAGGGCTCTTACGCCTCGGTTGCGAAGACTGAGTCTCATGAAAAGAGGGTAGGTGTCTCTAAAGCTGTGATTTTCTGGTTCATTAAAAACAATAAGAGCCATGAGGGGGTTGATGTGGTTCTTCCGAAGGAATCTGTACGTGTAGTCCAAGACCGGTTTGCTAATACCATTTATGGGTATTTCTTAGATCATCGAGAGGCGTTCCCGGTGGTTGAATACTATGTGAAGATACACTGGAGGCAGTATGGCCTGCAGAAAATTACGATGAACTCGAATGGCTATTTCTTATGTGAAGACACACTGGAGGCAGTATGGCCTGCAGAAAATTATGATGAACTCGAATGGCTATTTCTTCTTTAAATTTGCAGATCAGAAAGGATTGAAGGAGGTATTAGATAAGGGTCCGTGGATTGTCAAGTCACAACCGTTATTTCTTAATCTCTGGACACCAACGACTATTCTAAAGAAGAAGGAGGTTACAACGGTTCCAGTTTGGGTAAAAATTCATGATGTTCCAATTGCTGCTTATACGGATGATGGTCTTAGTTTACTTGCATCATCTATTGGTCAACCAAAAGATCTTGATGCATATACAACTAAGATGTGTACTGAAGCGTGGGGAAGGAGTAGCTATGCTCATGCATTGATTGAAATTTCAGCTGACCGTGAGATAAAAAAGACTATTACAATGGATATTCCAAACTTAGAGGAGGACGGGTTTGTTGAAGCTAGTACGGATGTGTAGTATGAATGGTTATGTTCATTGCCAGGTGTTTGGTCATAATTCTGATAACTATCCAAAGCAAATTAAAGCAATCTCAAAGCCCAATCAGGTAGATAACAAGGTAGTGGACGGTGATGGTTTCGTGGAAGTGAGGAACAAAAAGAAGAAAATGATTCCCAAGCAGAGTTTTGTCTACCATCCCAAGTTACAATCTGCCTCCCAACCAAAACCCAATGTGAAGCCAGAACATATGCCTTTAACAAGTAATTCTTTTGATGCCTTAGATGATGATGATTCCACAAGGAATACAACTTCAACTACGGATAGGGAGGAAGATGAAGTTTTGGATGATACAACTGAAATATCAACGTTTGTTACAGACGGGTTACACAAACAAGATACTAAAAAAGGGGCAAGCACTCCTTCTGGATTGGTTATCAATGGTTAGTCTAGCATGTTGGAACATACGAGGATTGAACCGTCCTCTTAAACAGAAAGAGGTTCGTCAAGTGGTACATGATAGTAAATTAAGTTTATGTGCTATTCTTGAGTCGCACGTAGATATTTCTCGGTTGATTTCTGTTTGTAAGAAAGTATTTAAACATTGGGACTGGTCATCAAATGGGCATGTATGTATTAAGGGTACGAGAATCATTCTTGGATGGGACCCAGCTGTGTTGGATGTGATGGTCGTAGACCAATCGGATCAAGTGATGCACTTGCATGTTTTATCGAAAGTGGATAAAAAGGTCTTCTTCTGCTCTATTATTTATGCTAATAATTATTATATCTCTAGGCGTCATTTGTGGAATAGTTTGCGATACCATAAATGGCTTGTTAAAGATAATCCATGGGTTCTTATGGGCGATTTTAATGCTACAATTAATCCGGATGATCATCTTATGGGTCCGTCTAGGGTTGATATTAGTATGAGAGAGTTTAGGGAATGTGTGGAGGAGATTGAAGTTACTGATGTGAATGCTTCGGGTTGTCATTTTACGTGGAACCAGAAGCCGAAGACAGGTGTGGGCATTGTTAAAAAACTTGATCGGGTTATGTGCAATGTACTGTTTTTAGATAAATTTAGTATGGCGAGCGTTGTCTTCCAGCCTTATCGGTTGTCTGATCATTGTCCTTGTGTTCTGAAGATTCCTTCTATGAATCGTAACAAGCCAAGGCCTTTCAAGATGGCGAATTTCCTGCTAGAAAAGCCTAAATGTGCTAGTATTGTGGAATTTGCTTGGAACAATAGTGTGGCAGGTGTTCCTCAAATTCAAGTTACTAAGAAATTGAAAGCCCTCAAAACTCCTTTTAGGTCTCTATTGTTCAAACAAGGTAACTTGCAAACTAAGGTGTCTAAATATAGAGCAGAATTGGATGAGGTGCATATCCAAATTGATAAGGATCCGTATGATCCTTCTATAAGAAGACGTGAGCAGGTTCTTCTTAAATCATTTCATGATGCAGCCTTAGATGAAGAAAGATTCATTAAGCAAAAATCTAAGGTGCAATGGCTTGCTGAAGGTGACTCAAATACACGCTATTTTCATTCTATTCTTAAAGCTAAGCATAATCGGAGTAGAGTCGATGCTATTCGGGATGCTAATGGAGTCATGTATGAAGGTGGGGATGTGGAGAAAGTGTTTGTCAAATTTTATGAGGATTTTTTGGGCCGTGAAGGTGCTACCACATTGTCGACGCCTCATGATATTTTTGTTCATAAGGTTAACTCTTCTCAGCGTATCATATGATTAGAAATGTGTCTTCGGAGGAGGTTAATCAAACTATGTTTTCTATTGGTGACAATAAGGCTCCAGGTCCTGATGGGTTTAGTTCTACTTTCTTCAAGAAGTTCTGGATACTTGTTGGAGGTGATGTGGTTCTAGCTGTTAAGGACTTTTTCTCTAAACAGAAGTTACTGAAGGAGTGGAACCATACAATTATTGCTCTTGTTCCTAAGGTGGAAACTCCCATGATGGTTACGGATTATCGACCCATATCTTGCTGTAATGTGTTGTTCAAGTGTATTTCTAAAATTTTGTCCAACCGTATTAAGGGTGTTCTGACTAACATCATTAGTATTAATCAGTTGGCTTTTATCCCGGGAAGGAGAATTTCAGACAATATTCTTTTAACGCAAGAGTTAATGCATAATTATCATAGGAATGTGGGTCCTCCGCGTTGTGCTTTTAAAATTGATATTCATAAAGCATATGACACGGTAAGTTGGGATTTCTTAAGGAGAATTCTTATGGGTTTTGGTTTTCTGATTTTAATAGTGGAATGGATCATGCTGTGTGTTTCATCATCATCATTTTCGGTTTGTGTATATGGTAATATATGTGGGTATTTTCAAGGAAAGCGTGGGTTAAGACAGGGTGATCCTTTGCGCCTTACCTGTTTACTCTTGTTATGGAAGTTCTTCCGATGTTACTATATAAAGCTACCAGGATTGACACACGCTTCAGATTCCACAACAAGTGTGACAAACAACGCCTTGTTAACTTGTGTTTTGCGGATGATTTGTTTATGTTTGCAAGAGGTGATTTACAGTCGGCTATGTGCATTATGGAGGCTTTAAAGATGTTTGAAAATATGTCTGGTCTTGTTCCAAATGTCCAGAAGAGCACCGTGTATTTCTGTAATGTCCGGGATAATGTGAAATTAGCAATTCTTGAGGTTATGCCATTTAGGGAAGGTACTTTACCTGTGAAGTACTTAGGTGTCCCTCTTATTTCATCTCGATTACTTTATAAAGATTGTAAGATTCTGCTTGACAGAATGGAGAGTAGAATTCTTGATTGGAGAAACAAATGCTTATCGTTTACTGGGAGGTGTCAATTAATTCTCTCGGTTCTATCGGCGTTACATGTATATTGGTCCTCGGTTTTAATCCTTCCCAAACGGATCATAAAAGAGTTAGAAACTAAGATGAATGGTTTCCTTTGGTGTCAAGGCCCAACGCAAATTAGTAAAGCTAAAGTTTCTCGGAAGAATATGTGCAAAGCAAAATATGAGGGTGGGCTGGGTTTTAGAAGAGTTGAGGAGAGTAATAAAGCCTTAATGACATTTCAGGTTTGGAGCATCCTTTCTCATTGTGATTCCTTGTGGGTAGATTGGGTGTGGAAGTATCGGCTAAAAGATCGTAATTTTTGGACTATTAAAGTTCCATCCAATTGTGCTTGGAGTTGGCGGAAGATATTGATGTTACGTCCATGTATTTGTAAGTTTCTTTGGTCTAGTATTGGTAATGGGATGGAGACTTCATTATTGTATGACAATTGGTGTTCTTTGAGTCCATTGACTGATGTTTTATCGAATCGTGACGTTTCAAGGGCTGGACTCAGATTAAAATCTAGGGTGGCGGATGTATCCTTAAATGGTAAATGGAACTGGCCTATGGAATGGGTTGCTAAGAATCCGGATTTACTTAATGTGCAGCACACTCTTGATGTAAACCGGTTGGATGTTATCCGATGGAAGGAGGGCGATATTATCTCGGATTTTCAACAACAGGTGTTTGGCAATCGACCATGGCTCGTGGAGTGGACGTTCAATGGCATAATAGTGTATGGTTCTCTCATTGTATCCCTCGTCATGCGTTTTTACATTGGCTAATTATGCAGGGTAAATTGTTGACTCAAGATAAGATTCTTAAATGGCCTCCATCTCGAAGAAAATCCATGAATGTTATGGCTTGCCCGCTTTGTTTAGGAGCTTTTGATTCTCATTCCCATTTATTTTTTGAGTGTAAATATTCCACTATTGTGTTGAATGCCGTCAAGACTAAAATAGGAATGCATCGAGCTAATCAGAATTGGTTGGATATTATGGCTTGGGTTACTTCTAAAGGTAATTCGAGGAGGCTTCTGGATGTGTTAGGCCGTATAGTGGTTGCGGCTACAGCGTATATGGTTTGGCAGGAGAGAAATAATAGGCTTTTTCAAAACAATGCACGGCCTCCTGATTTATTGATTGGCATTATTTTGGATACTATACGGTGTCGCCTTATGAAGTTGAAGGTTCGCAAAATAGTGGGGGTTACGAGGATTCTTAAGGATTAGAAGATTGAAGATATTAAAACAACCTAGTTTCTTACCTAGGTTGGTTGATTATTTTAGAAATCATGTTTCTATGTAATGGGTTTTTGGTTTCACATAAATGGGGTATGCCCTATTTGTGAAACTAGCATAGAATTCCTTTATGCTACTTGAGTGTATTTGGTTTTGTTGATATATACAAATCACCGGGGTAACCCTTTACCTAAAAAAAAAGAATACATGAAAAAGGAACTACTTATACAATCACGTTAACCAACAAGAGTTCTCGCATGGATAGTTTTTGTTATCCATAACAACCATTCATAATATGCCAATTCCATTCTCAAGCCTTCTTAACACCCTTATGAACTAATCTAATAAAATCCGATTATAATGATAAGTAAACTTAAACTAAACTGTTGGGTTTTTTCACATGTAAAACCAAGCTAGTTTAACCCTTTTAAACTATTAAAATGCAGCGGAATATAGGTTTAAGGTATGGTTAATAATCTGAAATTTTTCACCATTTAAAACACAAACAAAACCCAAGAATAAGGATCATAATCATATGTGAAATAGTGTGCTATCAAACAAATCAAAACAACCATAGAGTGTTCAAAGAAACAACCTTTCTTGAACAAGTGTTGTAGATGTTTAAGATGAAGAAGATGATGTTCTTGAGAGGCTAGCCTTCAAAGGAGAAGACCTCAAGCTTGTAATACCCACAAGCTCTTCAAACACCTTGCTTGTTAGGATGCAGCACCAAAGAAACTTCTTCTTTAGTTCCTCCAAAACGAAATTTTTCAGCCCCTTTTTCAGCCTCTAAAATCCGAAAATCAGCCCTGGTTTTGGTGGTTCTATTGCTTGTGTTGTGTGAGAGAAATGTGTGAATGATGATTGAGTGTAAGAGAGATGAAACCCTTCCGAAGACCAAGATAAATGGCTGGTCCCAAGGCCCCTTTTGGGCTGCCGAAAATGTGAATCCAAAATGGGTTTTCCCCCCATTTTAGTTTTATAAAAGTTACTCTCTTAACCCTTAACTTTATAAAATTAAAACCTCTTTTAATTTTATAACAATAACATACTTTTATTTGTTATTATTTAACCAACTTAAATAATGAAACAAATAATATCTCATGAACAAACTATCCATATAGTATTGTTCTATTACAAAGCAATGTTTTAGAAAACCCATTTTCTAAATTGGTGTCAATGTTTATTTGTATGATCTCATCAACAAATAAACATTTATAGGTGTATGTTTAGCTTGTTATTGGGTATGACCCGACTTGGATCTTAACGTACTAACTACATCAATCTTGTATGTGTCTTGGGCATACAAGATCCAACAATCTCCCACTTGCACAAGATTCATAAAAGATTGATGCAAGCAGTAAACACCGCCTAACAACGGTTCACTACCCTTTATACATATGACTAAGTGCCATTCAATAACATCATCCCCTTCAAGTACCATACTTGAAAAGATTTAGGTGGATCAATCATCTATCCTTTTGTCACAGATGTCATGTTAAATCCTAGAGACATAGAGTGATTATTCTCCATTGATTTAACTTTATCAGGCCTTAGACATCTTACTCTCAACGAATAAGAGAGACAAATTCCATCTTGACTATATACGTCTCTCACATTTACCTTATATCATACCTGAACTCAGACTTATGTACTGCCATGTTTTAGAACAGCGAAGAGCTAAGTCAAAGTATAATATTCCGTAAATATCAAGACCCAATATGTATCTCAGGTCAAAGGATACCAAATGATGTTCCCCTTTACTCAAAATTACTTATGATCAATCAGGAAGATTCCATGTAGTAATATTTGAGATGCAGGTCAGTCCAATATTTGCATCCCACAAATATTTATGAACTTTGGCAACAACCTTTTGCTCTACATTTATCTATATGAATGTCTACCAATCCAAGTTCATAATAGCATTACCTTCATGCTTGTTCCCACAAGTATAACAACTACGGACATTGTGAGTAAATACTTTAGTCATGGATTTTAAACATGCAAAATAGGAATATTAGTTGAATCATTATAACCGAATAATTCATTCAAGTAATAAAGGGTTATAATATCTCAATACAAAAATTAAAGATCAAATCCAGTCACTAGAATATAGAAGTCCCATGGCACAAGCATGACTTTCATGCTTTGCCTTTTCTAAAAGCTTCGTGAGTGGATCCGCAATGTTTTGATCCGTGTGAACTTTGCGAATACATATCTTTCCTTTTTTCAAATTCATCCCTTATGTAGTTGAATCTTCGTTCAATGTGCCTAGTCTTTTGATGTGCATAGGGTTCCTTGATTTGAGCAATCGCACCCTCGTTATCACAAAGAATTTCTAGGGGGTCGTGAATGGAAGGGACCACCCCTAGATCGGCAATGAACTTCCTTAACCATGCAGCTTCCTGAGCTGCTAATGAAGCGACGATGTATTCTGACTCTGTAGTTGATAATGCCACCACATCTTGCTTAGAGCTCTTCCAAGAGATTGCTCCTCCATTCAAGATGAAAATATACCCCGATTGTGATCGTGAATCATCCCGATCAGTTTGGAAACTCGCTTCCGTGTAACCTTTTACTACGAGCTCTTCTTCACAAGATTCATAGATTAGGGACATGTCTTTGGTCCTCCTTAGGTACTTAAGTATGTTCTTAACAGCCATCCAATGACTGCTTCCAGGATTTTGTTGGTATCGGCTTGTCATGCTCAAAGCGCATGACACGTCCGGTCTAGTGCATATCATTGCATACATGATGGATCCTATCGGCGTTACATGTATCTTGGTCCTCGGTTTTAATCCTTCCCAAACAGATCATAAAAGAGTTAGAAACTAAGATGAATGGTTTCCTTTTGTGTCAAGGCCCAATGCAAATTAGTAAAGCTAAAGTTTCTCGGAAGAATATGTGCAAACCAAAATATGAGGGTGGGCTGGGTTTTAGAGAGTTGAGGAGAGTAATAAAGCCTTAATGACATTTTAGGTTTGGAGCATCCTTTCTCATTGTGATTCCTTGTGGGTAGATTGGGTGTGGAAGTATTGGCTAAAAGATCGTAATTTTTGGACTACTAAAGTTCCATCCAATTGTGCTTGGAGTTGGCGGAAGATATTGATGTTACGTCCATGTATTTGTAAGTTTTTTTGGTCTAGTATTGGTAATGGGATGGAGACTTCATTATTGTATGACAATTGGTGTTCTTTGAGTCCATTGACTGATGTTTTATCGAATCGTGACGTTTCAAGGGCTGGACTCAGATTAAAATCTAGGGTGGCGGATGTATCCTCAAATGGTAAATGGAACTGGCCTATGGAATGGGTTGCTAAGAATCCGGATTTACTTAATGTGCAGCACACTCTTGATGTAAACCGGTTGGATGTTATCCGATGGAAGGAGGGCGATATTATCTCGGATTTTTCAACAACAGGTGTTTGGCAATCGACCAGGGCTCGTGGAGTGGACGTTCAATGGCATAATAGTGTATGGTTCTCTCATTGTATCCCTCGTCATGCGTTTTTACATTGGCTAATTATGCAGGGTAAATTGTTGACTCAAGATAAGATTCTTAAATGGCCTCCATCTCGAAGAAAATCCATGAATGTTATGGCTTGCCCGCTTTGTTTAGGAGCTTTTGATTCTCATTCCCATTTATTTTTTGAGTGTAAATATTCCACTATTGTGTGGAATGCCGTCAAGACTAAAATAGGAATGCATCGAGCTAATCAGAATTGGTTGGATATTATGGCTTGGGTTACTGCTAAAGGTAATTCGAGGAGGCTTCTGGATGTGTTAGGCTGTATAGCGGTTGCGGCTACAGCGTATATGGTTTGGCAGGAGAGAAATAATAGGCTTTTTCAAAACAATGCACGACCTCCTGATTTATTGATTGGCATTATTTTGGATACTATACGGTGTCGCCTTATGAAGTTGAAGGTTCGCAAAATAGTGGGGGTCACGAGGATTCTTAAGGATTAGAAGATTGAAGATATTGAAAAAACCTAGTTTCTTACCTAGGTAGGTTGATTATTTTAGAAATCATGTTTCTATGTAATGGGTTTTTGGTTTCACATAAATGGGGTATGCCCTATTTGTGAAACTAGCATAGAATTCCTTTATGCTACTTGAGTGTATTTGGTTTTGTTGATATATACAAATCACCGGGGTAACCCTTTACCCAAAAAAAAAGAATACATGAAAAAGGAACTACTTATACAATCACGTTAAACAACAAGAGTTCTCGCATGGATAGTTTTTGTTATCCATAAAAACCATTCATAATATGCCAATTCCATTCTCAAGCCTTCTTAACACCCTTATGAACTAATCTAATAAAATCCGATTATAATGATATGTAAACTTAAACTAAACTGTTGGGTTTTTTCACATGTAAAACCAAGCTAGTTTAACCATTTTAAACTATTAAAACGTACCGGAATATAGGTTTAAGGTATGGTTAATAATCTAAAATTTTTCACCATTTAAAACACAAACAAAACCCAAGAATAAGGATCATAATCATATGTGAAATAGTGTGCTATCAAACAAATCAAAACAACCATAGAGTGTTCAAAGAAACAACCTTTATTGAACAAGTGTTGTAGATGTTTCAGATGAAGAAGATGATGTTCTTGAGTGGCTAGCATTCAAAGGAGAAGACCTCAAGCTTGTAATACCCACAAGCTCTTCAAACACCTTGCTTGTTAGGATGCAACACCAAAGAAACCTCTTATTTAGTTCCTCCAAAACGAAATTTTTCAGCCCCTTTTTCAGCCTCTAAAATCCGAAAATCAGCCCTGGTTTTGGAGGTTCTATTGCTTGTGTTGTGTGAGAGAAATGTGTGAATGATGATTGAGTGTAAGAGAGATGAAACCCTTCCGAAGACCAAGATAAATGGCTGGTCCCAAGGCCTCTTTTGGGCTGCCGAAAATGTGAATCCAAAATGGGTTTTCCCCCCATTTTAGTTTTATAAAAGTTACTCTCTTAACCCTTAACTTTATAAAATTAAAACCTCTTTTAATTTTATAACAATAACACACTTTTATTTGTTATTATTTAACCAACTTAAATAATAAAACAAATAATATCTCATGAACAAACTATCCATATAGTATTGTTCTATTACAAAGCAATGTTTTAGAAAACCCATTTTCTAAATTCGTGTCAATGTTTATTTGTATGATCTCATCAACAAATAAACATTTATAGGTGTTTGTTTAGCTTGTTATTGGGTATGACCCGACTTGGATCATAACGTACTAACCACATCAATCTTGTATGTGTCTTGGGCATACAAGATCCAACAATCTCCCACTTGCACAAGATTCATAAAAGATTGATGCAAGCAGTAAATACCGCCTAACAACGGTTCACTACCCTTAATACGTATGACTAAGTGCCATTCAATAACATCATCCCCTTCAAGTACCATACTTGAAAAGATTTAGGTGAATCAATCATCTATCCTTTTGTCGCAGATGTCATGTTAAATCCTAGAGACATAGAGTGATTATTCTCCATTGATTTAACTTTATCAGGCCTTAGACATCTTACTCTCAACGAATAAGAGGGACAAATTCCATCTTGACTATATACGTCTCTCACAATTACCTTATATCATACCTGAACTCAGACTTATGTACTGCCATGTTTCAGAACAGCGAAGAGCTAAGTCAAAGTATAATATTCTGTAAATATCAAGACCCAATATGTATCTCAGGTCAAAGGATACCAAATGATGTTCCCCTTTACTCAAAATTACTTATGATCAATCAGGAAGATTCCATGTAGTAATATTTGAGATGCAGGTCAGTCCAATATTTGCATCCCACAAATATTTATAAACTTTGGCAATAACCTTTTGCTCTACATTCATCTATATGAATGTCTACCAATCCAAGTTCATAATAGCATTACCTTCATGCTTGTTCCCACAAGTATGAACAACTACGGACATTCTAAGTAAATACTTTAGTCATGGATTTTAAACATGCAAAATAGGAATATTAGTTGAATAATTATAACCGAATAATTCATTCAAGTAATAAAGGGTTACAATATCTCAATACAAAAATTAAAGATCAAATCCAGTCACTAGAATATAGAAGTCCCATGGCACAAGCATGACTTTCATGCTTTGCCTTTTCTAAAAGCTTCGTGAGTGGATCCACAATGTTTTGATCCGTGTGAACTTTGCGAATACATATCTTTCCTTTTTCAAATTCATCCCTTATGTAGTTGAATCTCCGTTCAATGTGCCTAGTCTTTTGATGTGCACAGGTTCCTTGATTTGAGCAATCGCACCCTCGTTATCACAAAGAATTTCTAGGGGGTCCTGAATGGAAGGGACCACCCCTAGATCGGCAATGAACTTCCTTAACCATGCAGCTTCCTGAGCTGCTAATGAAGCGACGATGTATTCTGACTCTGTAGTTGATAATGCCACCACATCTTGCTTAGAGCTCTTCCAAGAGATTGCTCCTCCATTCAAGATGAAAATGTACCCCGATTGTGATCGTGAATCATCCCGATCAGTTTGGAAACTCGCTTCCGTGTAACCTTTTACTACGAGCTCTTCTTCACAAGATCCATAGATTAGGGACATGTCTTTGGTCCTCCTTAGGTACTTAAGTATGTTCTTAACAGCCATCCAATGACTGCTTCCAGGATTTTGTTGGTATCGGCTTGTCATGCTCAAAGCGCATGACACGTCCGGTCTAGTGTATATCATTGCATACATGATGGATCCTATAGCAGACGCATACGGGATCCCCTTCATTTTGTCTTGCTCATCGTTTGAGCTTGGACATTGAGTCTTACTCAATATTGTTCCTCTTTGAATAGGTACAGTACCTTTCTTAGAGTTTTCCATCTTGAACCTTTTCAAGATCTTATCAATGTATGCACTTTGATTCAAACCTATCAACCGCCTTGATCTATCCCTATAGATCTTTATTCCTAAAATATAGGCGGCTTCACCAAGATCCTTAATGGAGAAACAACTTCCAAACCAGGTTTTTACACCTTCCATGGTTGGAATGTCATTTCCAAATAGTAGGATGTCATCGACATACAATACTAGGAAAATTGTGATGCTCCCACTAGCCTTCTTATATACACATGCTTCATCAGTGTTTTTGATGAACCCAAATTTGGTTATCTCTTCATCAAAACGGTGATTCCAACTTCGTGATGCTTGCTTCATAGATTGATTTCCTTAACTTGCATGCTTTGTTAGGATGTTTTGAGTTGAGAAAACCTTCAGGCTGAACCATATAGACATCTTCCTCAAGATATCCATTTAGAAAAGCGGTTTTGACATCCATTTGCCAAATCTCATAATCATAATGAGCAACTATGGAAAATAATATCCTAATAGACTTTAGCATTGCAACTGGTGAGAAGGTCTCATCATAATTAACCCCTTGAGTTTGAGTGAAACCTTTTGCTACAAGTCTAGCTTTATAAGTATCCAAGTTTCCATGCATATCGGTTTTCTTCTTGAAAACCCACTTACTTCCAACTATCTTGGAGTTAAGAGGTGGTTCAACCAAGTCCCACACTTGGTTGTCATAAAGGGATTGTATCTTTACGTTCATGGCTTCAAGCCATTTGTCACAATCCAAATTGGACATTGCATCATGATAGGTGGTTGGTTCATCGGAATCTACCACATAGCATCCATCTACGAAAAATCCATATCGTTTAGGTGGATTACTAATTCTACCAGATCTGCGAACGTTTTGTGTATATTGATCAACCACTTGATCATTCTCAACATCCTCATGATGAGTGCTAGTGTCAACAAAATTGTATCGATTTGGGGTTCTTGATCCTCCTCAAGATCCACAGTTCTACTGCTACTTCCTTCTGTAAGGAACTTAGCTTCTAAGAACTCATCCTTCTTGGCAACAAACTCCTTTTGTTCCAATGGATCATAGAAATAACATCCCATAAAGTCTCTGGGATATCCAATGAAGATACACTTAGTGGAAAGACTTTCTAGCTTGTTTGAGGTGGGAGTCTTAACATAAGCCTCACAACCCCATACCTTTAAATATGATAGTGATGGAACTCTTCCATGCCATATTTCAAAAGGTGTCGTTTCCACTTTCTTGGTTGGGGCCATATTCAAAATACGGGCCATAGAGAGCAAAGCGAAACCCCAAAATGATAGAGGCAGTGAGCTTCTAGCCATCATAGATCGAACCATATCTAATAGAGTTCGATTTCTCCTCTTGGACACACCATTATGTTGTGGTGTTCCAGGTGGAGATAGTTGTGAGACAATATCACAACTTCTAAGATGATCTCTAAAAGCATCACTTAGGTATTCACCTCCTCTATCAGTGCGGAGAATTTTTATTTTCTTATTGAGTTTATTTTCTACTTCATTTTGGAAGATTTTGAATATTTCAAAAGTTTCATCTTTGTGTCTTAACAAGTACACATAACCATATCGACTATAGTCGTCGGTAAAGGTAATGAAGTATCTTTCATGGTACCTAGTCATTGGCTTAAAAGGACCACATACATCTGAATGTATGATGCCTAATAAATCTTTTGCCCGTTCGGGCTTGCCACTAAAAAGTGCCTTAGTCATTTTACCTTGTAAACAAGATTCACATACATCGAATGAATCATATTCATTTGCTTTTAAAAGACCGTTCTTTTGAAGTGTTTGTATGCGCTTCTTGTTTATATGACCAAGACGGCAATGCCAAAGATAGGTATCACTCAAATCCAATTTGAGTTTCTTAGTTGTGGTTTGGTACAATGAGCTATCATATAATGTGTTTTCAAGAACCAATTCATAAATACCATTAACAGGAATAGCTTTAAAATAAAATGTGCCATTTAAAGAAACATGAATTTCATTCTGAATAAATGACAAAACATAACCATATTGTCTTAATTGGGCAACAGAAATAAGTTCCTAGTCAAACTAGGAGCATACAAAATATTGTTCAAAATTGCTTCCAAACCATTTGGAAGCTTCAAGATGTAGTCCCCTCGGCCTTCAACTTGAACCTTTGCCCCATTCCCCATGTAGAGGCTTACATCCCCTTTCTTGAAGTCCTTACTTCTTTTGAACCCCTGCAATAAGTTGCAAATATGAGTTCCACATCCGGTATCCAATACCCATGTGTTAGAGGATATTAAATTTAGACCAATATGGATCATGAAAATTGTACCTGAGGTTTGCCCGGCATCCCTCTTTGCTTGCAACTCTTTGAGAAGGACTGGGCAATTTCTTGCCCAATGTCCAATCTCCCCACACTTAAAGCATGGGTCATTCGAAGCAACCTTTTGCTTCTTCTCCGCTGGTTTTGGTGGTGGCGCTCTTACCACTCCCTTTCCCTTTCCCCTAACGTGCCCTTTACCCTTGGCAACACTTGCCTTGGGTGTGGGGTGAGGCCTCTTCTTGTTCCCACCTTCATTAATGGTGAGAACGGGTAAAACCTTTTTACACATGGCCGCCTCGGCAGTTTTGAGCATAGAGTGAAGCTCACTTATGTTCTTGTCCCATCCGTTCATGTTATAGTTCATGACAAAGTTGTCAAACCTTTTTGACAAAGAGTTGTGGATCAAATCCGTAGCCAACTCTTTCGAGATGGGACAATTCAACCGTTCGAGGCAGTCAATGTGGCTTTTCATCTTAAGTACATAAGATGAAACAGATTGGGTATCGTCCATACGACACGCATGGAGTGCTCGAACCGTTTCGAAGCGCTCAACCCGTGCTTGTTGTTGGAACGTTTTCTTCAACTGGGTTATCATGTCGTATGCTCCATGATGTTCATACTCCTTTTGGAGATCTGGAGTCATACTTGCCAACATGAGGCAAGACACTTGTACCGAGTCCTCAGTGTATTTCACCCAATTCATAAAGGCCTCCTCATCATCCTCACTAGGTTGATCGGGAATCGGATCGTCTAAAATGTATGATCGTTTCTCTTGCTTGAGAACAATTCTCAAGTTTCGAAACCAATCAATAAAGTTATTATGGTTTAGACGCTCCTTTTGGAGAATGGTTCTTAGTGATAGTGAGTGAGCGGACGGGATTTCATTGTTATCATTATTGTTGGTGGCCATCTACAAAATATAACAAAGTTCAATTTTAGTAATTTCGATATTGTTCATTTTAATAATTAAAACCCCTTTTAAGTGTCTTACACAATTTTAAAATTCTAGAATCCAATATTACATTTAAATAGTGGTTAGGTGACCTTTATCCCATTATTTAAATTAACAAGGTAGTAAACGATTTGACAATTGCAACCCTATGCAACTTCTAGGGTATGGGATCGACTTTAAAACATCATATGTATAGTCAGCATGTTAATCCCATCAACACCTTTGTAAAACATATTGTAGGTGATCCATTTAACATGGTTTACAAATCAAGTTACCCTACTTGCACACACATGTGAGTTTTCCAACATAAGTGGTTAGGTGACCTTTATCCCACAAATATGGTATCCCCACCTCAAGTCACAAGTTCCCTCAAAATGTTTAGGTGACCTTTATCCCATTAAGAGTTTCCAATGACTCAAGTGTTGTGCAAAAGGATGGTGTTAAACTTGTTTATAAAAGAAATTATAGTTTTCATAATCTTAGTTTAGAAAACTCTATGTATCTTATATTTGCATGCTTTCAAATACAAGGTACCCTATGGTTCACTTTTAATAAAACCTCTTTTATTAAAACTATTAATCCTTTTAATAACCTTTTATTAACTACTTAATGATAAAGAACCATCAAATTTTCAGCTTGTTAAGTTTGTTAATGAGTTTGTAATGCATATCCAAATATCAACCAAACAATCAAACAACAAACATCCAAACAAGCATAAACATATAAACATGGGTGCATAACCATAGCCACTAAGTTGACCACACTTGTTTGCCATCACAAGTGTTGTCATAAGGTCTTTCCTAAGGGTGAAGATGACACATCAAAATGTGTCCATGAACTCCCACTTGAATCCACATCCAAATGCTTCAAGTGTCCATGTCTTTTGTGTCCTTCTTTGAGTCTTCATCTTGTGCCTCTTCTTTTACAAAATCATATCCTAATACAATTTTTCTAATAAAAGAAATGCACCTAATCTATTTATTACATAACCAAATGAATAAACAAATTAGAACCCAAAATACAAAACACAAATTACAACCCTTTCAAGAACAAACCAACATGACAAAACAAAAACAACCAAAACCAAACACATAAGGCCAAGGCTATGTTATGCACCACAATATGAAACACATTCAACATCCAAGAACAACAATGAATCCCTTATTTCAGCCATAAAGTTTCAGCTAACATAAACTAAAACTTTAAGGTTGTCCAAACAACATAATCAACCATTTGATATAATTCTTTCAAGGTTTATACTAAAGAATGTAAGATTAAACCTTGAAACATAAGGGATTCATACACCCACAACAAAACAGCCCCTAATGGGTTGAAAAGGTCGATGAAAACTAACTTTTCAAGACCTTTTGAAGCACACATTCCACATAACCGGCTCTAGATGCCATTGTTGGGTTTTTTCACATGTAAAACCAAGCTAGTTTAACCATTTTAAACTATTAAAACGCAGCGGAATATAGGTTTAAGGTATGGTTAGTAATCTGAAATTTTTCACCATTTAAAACACAAACAAAACCCAAGAATAAGGATCATAATCATTGTGAAATAGTGTGCTATCAAACAAATAAAAACAACCATAGAGTGTTCAAAGAAACAACCTTTCTTGAACAAGTGTTGTAGATGTTTAAGATGAAGAAGATGATGTTCTTGAGTGGCTAGCCTTCAAAGGAGAAGACCTCAAGCTTGTAATACCCACAAGCTCTTCAAACACCTTGCTTGTTAGGATGCAACACCAATGAAACCTCTTCTTTAGTTCCTCCAAAACGAAATTTTTCAGCCCCTTTTTCAGCCTCTAAAATCCGAAAATCAGCCCTGGTTTTGGAGGTTCTATTGCTTGTGTTGTGTGAGAGAAATGTGTGAATGATGATTGAGTGTAAGAGAGATGAAACCCTTCCAAAGACCAAGATAAATGGCTGGTCCCAAGGCCCCTTTTGGGCTGCCGAAAATGTGAATCCAAAATGGGTTTTCCCCCCCATTTTAGTTTTATAAAAGTTACTCTCTTAACCCTTAACTTTATAAAATTAAAACCTCTTTTTATTTTATAACAATAACACACTTTTATTTGTTATTATTTAACCAACTTAGATAATGAAACAAATAATATCTCATGAACAAACCATCCATATAGTATTGTTCTATTACAAAGCAAAGTTTTAGAAAACCCATTTTCAAAATTGGTGTCAATGTTTATTTGTATGATCTCATCAACAAATAAATATTTATAGGTGTTTGTTTAGCTTGTTATTGGGTATGACCCGACTTGGATCATAACGTACTAACCACATCAATCTTGTATGTGACTTGGGCATACAAGATCCAACGTAAACAACCACAAAGGGAAGAAAGTATCTACATTCAAATAAAGACCAAAACCGAACATGAAAATAAACAAATAACCTTTAAAATCGATCACTACTACACAAATACATATGCAACACTCCACGACCATCTTCGAACACTCTTGCTCAAAAATCCTCTAAATACATTCCAAATGAAAACTCTCGACCCACTAAATCAATTATTAAGCACTAGACATTGGATACGAGTTTTAAATGATCAAAAACCACACGTATTCATTCAATAAGAACCAAGAATCAAATTATAGTTACTAAATGAAAGTTATCATATGTCAATCTTGAAACACAATATGTGATTGATGAAAGGATGTTAAATCAAGGTAACACGACCAAGTGGATAACATTTATTCAAATTTCAATCGAAATTGGGTGCTTATAGATTTTTGGATTAAAGTATTCACGAAAGCTTAATAAAATACATAAAAAAGGAACTACTTATACAATGACTTTAAACTACAAGAGTTCTCGCATGGATAGTTTACGCTATCCATAACAACCATTCATAATATGCCAATTCCATTCTCAAGCCTTCTTATCACTTTTATGAACTAATCTAATAAAATCCGATTATAATGATAAGTAAATTCAAACTAAACAACCACAAAGGGAAGATAGTATCTACATTCAAATAGAGAACAAAACCGAACATGAAAATAAACAAATCACCTTTAAAATTGATCAACTACTACACAAAATGCATACGCAACACTCCATGACCATCTTCGAACACTCTTGCTCAAAAATCCTCTAAGTTCAATCCAAATGACAATTCTCCACCCATTGAATCCATTATTAAGCACTAGACCATGGATACGTGTTTTAACTGATCAAAAACCACTTGTATTCATTCAATTAGAATCAAGAATCAAATCATAGTTACTAAATGAAAGTAAACATATATCAAACATGAAACACAATATGTGATTAAGGAAAGGAAGTGAAATCAAGGTAACACGACCAAGTGGATAACCTTTATTCTTATTTCAATCGAAATTGGCTGCTTATAAGATTTATGCATTAAAGTATTCTAGAAAGCTTAATAAAATACATAAAAAAGGAAATACTTATACAATGACGTTAAACAATAAGAGTTCTCACATGGATAGTTTTCGCTATCCATAACAACCATTCATAATATTCCAATTCCATTCTCAAGCCTCCTTATCACTCTTATAAACTAATCTAATAAAATCCTATTATAATGATCAGTAAATTCAAACTAAACAACCACAAAGGGAAGATAGTTTCTACATTCAAATAGAGAACAAAACCGAACATGAAAATAAACAAATCAC
Source organism: Flaveria ramosissima (assembly GCA_025215565.1). Classification (NCBI taxonomy): domain Eukaryota; kingdom Viridiplantae; phylum Streptophyta; class Magnoliopsida; order Asterales; family Asteraceae; genus Flaveria; species Flaveria ramosissima. The sequence continues at coordinate 12,498,903 of CM046041.1, forward strand.
CTTTAAAATCGATCCACTACTACACAAAATGCATACGCAACACTCAACGACCATCTTCGAACACTTTTGCTCAAATATCCTCTAAGTTCAATCCAAATGACAACTCTCCACCCACTGAATCCATTATTAAGCACTAGACCATGGATACGAGTTTTAACTGATAAAAAACCACTTGTATTCATTCAATAAGAACCGAGAATCAAATTATAGTGACTAGATGAAAGTTATCATATATCAAACATGAAACACAATATGTGACTGATGAAAGGAAGTTAAATCAAGGTAACACGACCAAGTGGATAACATTTATTATTATTTCAATCGAAATTGGGTGCTTATAGATTTTTGCATTAAAGTATCCTCGAAATCTTAATAGAATACATGAAAGAGGAACTACTTATACAGTCCACATTAAACAACAAGATTTCTCGCATGGATAGTTTTTGCTATCCACCATTCATAATATGCCAATTCCATTCTCAAGCCTTTTTAACACCCTTATGAACTAATCTAATAAAATCCGATTATAATGATAAATAAATTCAAACTAAACAACCACAAAGGGAAGATAGTATCTACATTCAAATAGAGACCAAAACCGAACATGAAAATAAACAAATCACCTTTAAAATCGATCCACTACTACTCAAATACATATGCAACACTCCACGACCATCTTCGAACACTCTTGCTAAAAAATCCTCTAAATTCAATCCAAGTGAAAACTCTCGACCCACTAAATCCATTATTAAGCACTAGACCATGGATACGAGTTTTAAATGATCAAAAACCACACGTATTCATTCAATAAGATCCGAGAATCAAATTATAGTTACTAAATGAAAGTTATCATATGTCAAACCTGAAACACAATATGTGATTGATGAAAGGATGTTAAATCAAGGTAACACGACCAAGTGGATAACATTTATTCAAATTTCAATCGAAATTGGGTGCTTATGGATTTTTGGATTAAAGTATACTCGAAAGCTTAATAAAATAGATAAAATATGAACTACTATACAATGACGATAAACTACAAGAGTTCTCGCATGGATAGTTTACGCTATCCATAACAACCATTCATAATATGCCAATTCCATTCTCAAGCCTTCTTATCACTTTTATGAATTAATCTAATTAAATCCGATTATAATGATCAGTAAATTCAAACTAAACAACCACAAAGAGAAGATAGTATCTACATTCAAATAGAGAACAAAACCGAACATGAAAATAAACAAATCACCTTTAAAATCGATCCACTACTACACAAAATGCATACGCAACACTCCACGACCATCTTCGAACACTCTTGCTCAAAAATCCTCTAAGTTCAATCCAAATGACAATTCTCCACCCACTGAATCCAATATTAAGCACTAGACCATGGATACGTGTTTTAACTGATAAAAAACACTCGTATTCATTCAATTAGAATCGAGAATTAAATCATAGTTACTAAATGAAAGTAAACATATATCAAACATGAAACACAATATGTGATTGAGGAAAGGAAGTGAAATCAAGGTAACACGACCAAGTGGAACCTTTATTCTTATTTCAATCGATATTGGGTGCTTATAAGATTTTTGCATTAAAGTATTCTAGAAAGCTTAATAAAATACATAAAAAAGGAACTACTTATACAATGATGTTAAACAACAAGAGTTCTCACATGGATAGTTTACGCTATCCATAACAACCATTCATAATATTCCAATTCCATTCTCAAGCCTTCTTATCACTCTTATAAACTAATCTAATTAAATCCGATTATAATGATCAGTAAATTCAAACTAAACAACCACAAAGGGAAGATAGTTTCTACATTCAAATAGAGAACAAAACCAAACATGAAAATAAACAAATCACCTTTAAAATCGATCCACTACTACACAAAATGCATACGCAACACTCAACGACCATCTTCGAACAGTCTTGCTCAAATATCCTCTAAGTTCAATCCAAATGACAACTCTCCACCCACTGAATCCATTATTAAGCACTAGATCATGGATACAAGTTTTAACTGATAAAAAACCACTCGTATTCATTCAATAAGAACCGAGAATCAAATTATAGTGACTAAATGAAAGTTATCATATATCAAACATGAAACACAATATGTGACTGATGAAAGGAAGTTAAATCAAGGTAACACGACCAAGTGGATAACATTTATTATTATTTCAATCGAAATTGGGTGCTTATAGATTTTTGCATTAAAGTATCCTCGAAATCTTAATAGAATACATGAAAGAGGAACTACTTATACAGTCACATTAAACAACAAGATTTCTCGCATGGATAGTTTTTGCTATCCACCATTCATAATATGCCAATTCCATTCTCAAGCCTTTTTAACACCCTTATGAACTAATCTAATAAAATCCGATTATAATGATAAATAAATTCAAACTAAACAACCACAAAGGGAAGATAGTATCTATATTCAAATAGAGACCAAACCGAACATGAAAATAAACAAATCACCTTTAAAATCGATCCACTACTACTCAAATACATATGCAACACTCCACGACCATCTTCGAACACTCTTGCTCAAAAATCCTCTAAATTCAATCCAAGTGAAAACTCTCGACCCACTAAATCCATTATTAAGCACTAGACCATGGATACGAGTTTTAAATGATCAAAAACCACACGTATTCATTCAATAAGAACCGAGAATCAAATTATAGTTACTAAATGAAAGTTATCATATGTCAAACCTGAAACACAATATGTGATTGATGAAAGGATGTTAAATCAAGGTAACACGACCAAGTGGATAACATTTATTCAAATTTCAATCGAAATTGGGTGCTTATGGATTTTTGGATTAAAGTATTCTCGAAAGCTTAATAAAATAGATAAAATATGAACTACTTATACAATGACAATAAACTACAAGAGTCCTTGCATGGATAGTTTACGCTATCCATAACAACCATTCATAATATGCCAATTCCATTCTCAAGCCTTCTTATCACTTTTATGAACTAATCTAATTAAATCCGATTATAATGATCAGTAAATTCAAACTAAACAACCACAAAGAGAAGACAGTATCTACATTCAAATAGAGAACAAAACCGAACATGAAAATAAACAAATCACCTTTAAAATCGATCCACTACTACACAAAATGCATACGCAACACTCCACGACCATCTTCGAACACTCTTGCTCAAAAATCCTCTAAGTTCAATCCAAATGACAATTCTCCACCCACTGAATCCAATATTAAGCACTAGACCATGGATACGTGTTTTAACTGATCAAAAACCACTCGTATTCATTCAATTAGAATCGAGAATTAAATCATAGTTACTAAATGAAAGTAAACATATGTCAAACATGAAACACAATATGTGATTGAGGAAAGGAAGTGAAATCAAGGTAACACGACCAAGTGGATAACCTTTATTCTTATTTCAATCGAAATTGGGTGCTTATAAGATTTTTGCATTAAAGTATTCTAGAAAGCTAAATAAAATACATAAAAAAGGAACTACTTATACAATGACGTTAAACAACAAGAGTTCTCACATGGATAGTTTACGCTATCCATAACAACCATTCATAATATTCCAATTCCATTCTCAAGCCTTCTTATCACTCTTATAAACTAATCTAATAAAATCCGATTATAATGATCAGTAAATTCAAACTAAACAACCACAAAGGGATGATAGTTTCTACATTCAAATAGAGAACAAAACCGAACATGAAAATAAACAAATCACCTTTAAAATCGATCCACTACTACACAAAATGCATACGCAACACTCAACGACCATCTTCGAACACTCTTGCTCAAATATCCTCTAAGTTCAATCCAAATGACAACTCTCCACCCACTGAATCCATTATTAAGCACTAGACCATGGATACAAGTTTTAACTGATAAAAACCACTCGTATTCATTCAATAAGAACCGAGAATCAAATTATAGTGACTAAATGAAAGTTATCATATATCAAACATGAAACACAATATGTGACTGATGAAAGGAAGTTAAATCAAGGTAACACGACCAAGTGGATAACATTTATTATATTTCAATCGAAATTGGGTGCTTATAGATTTTTGCATTAAAGTATCCTCGAAATCTTAATAGAATACATGAAAGAGGAACTACTTATACAGTCACATTAAACAACAAGATTTCTCGCATGGATAGTTTTTGCTATCCACCATTCATAATATGCCAATTCCATTCTCAAGCCTTTTTAACACCCTTATGAACTAATCTAATAAAATCCGATTATAATGATAAATAAATTCAAACTAAACAACCACAAAGGGAAGATAGTATCTACATTCAAATAGAGACCAAAACCGAACATGAAAATAAACAAATCACCTTTAAAATCGATCCACTACTACTCAAATACATGCAACACTCCACGACCATCTTCGAACACTCTTGCTCAAAAATCCTCTAAATTCAATCCAAGTGAAAACTCTCGACCCACTAAATCCATTATTAAGCACTAGACCATGGATACGAGTTTTAAATGATCAAAAACCACACGTATTCATTCAATAAGAACCGAGAATCAAATTATAGTTACTAAATGAAAGTTATCATATGTCAAACCTGAAACACAATATGTGATTGATGAAAGGATGTTAAATCAAGGTAACACGACCAAGTGGATAACATTTATTCAAATTTCAATCGAAATTGGGTGCTTATGGATTTTTGGATTAAAGTATTCTCGAAAGCTTAATAAAATAGATAAAATGAACTACTTATACAATGACGATAAACTACAAGAGTTCTCGCATGGATAGTTTACGCTATCCATAACAACCATTCATAATATGCCAATTCCATTCTCAAGCCTTCTTATCACTTTTATGAACTAATCTAATTAAATCCGATTATAATGATCAGTAAATTCAAACTAAACAACCACAAAGAGAAGACAGTATCTACATTCAAATAGAGAACAAAACCGAACATGAAAATAAACAAATCACCTTTAAAATCGATCCACTACTACACAAAATGCATACGCAACACTCCACGACCATCTTCGAACACTCTTGCTCAAAAATCCTCTAAGTTCAATCCAAATGACAATTCTCCACCCACTGAATCCAATATTAAGCACTAGACCATGGATACGTGTTTTAACTGATCAAAAACCACTCGTATTCATTCAATTAGAATCGAGAATTAAATCATAGTTACTAAATGAAAGTAAACATATGTCAAACATGAAACACAATATGTGATTGAGGAAAGGAAGTGAAATCAAGGTAACACGACCAAGTGGATAACCTTTATTCTTATTTCAATCGAAATTGGGTGCTTATAAGATTTTTGCATTAAAGTATTCTAGAAAGCTAAATAAAATACATAAAAAAGGAACTACTTATACAATGACGTTAAACAACAAGAGTTCTCACATGGATAGTTTACGCTATCCATAACAACCATTCATAATATTCCAATTCCATTCTCAAGCCTTCTTATCACTCTTATAAACTAATCTAATAAAATCCGATTATAATGATCAGTAAATTCAAACTAAACAACCACAAAGGGAAGATAGTTTCTACATTCAAATAGAGAACAAAACCGAACATGAAAATAAACAAATCACCTTTAAAATCGATCCACTACTACACAAAATGCATACGCAACACTCAACGACCATCTTCGAACACTCTTGCTCAAATATCCTCTAAGTTCAATCCAAATGACAACTCTCCACCCACTGAATCCATTATTAAGCACTAGACCATGGATACAAGTTTTAACTGATATAAAAAACCACTCGTATTCATTCAATAAGAACCGAGAATCAAATTATAGTGACTAAATGAAAGTTATCATATATCAAACATGAAACACAATATGTGACTGATGAAAGGAAGTTAAATCAAGGTAACACGACCAAGTGGATAACATTTATTATTATTTCAATCGAAATTGGGTGCTTATAGATTTTTGCATTAAAGTATCCTCGAAATCTTAATAGAATACATGAAAGAGGAACTACTTATACAGTCACATTAAACAACAAGATTTCTCGCATGGATAGTTTTGCTATCCACCATTCATAATATGCCAATTCCATTCTCAAGCCTTTTTAACACCCTTATGAACTAATCTAATAAAATCCGATTATAATGAAATAAATTCAAACTAAACAACCACAAAGGGAAGATAGTATCTACATTCAAATAGAGACCAAAACCGAACATGAAAATAAACAAATCACCTTTAAAATCGATCCACTACTACTCAAATACATATGCAACACTCCACGACCATCTTCGAACACTCTTGCTCAAAAATCCTCTAAATTCAATCCAAGTGAAAACTCTCGACCCACTAAATCCATTATTAAGCACTAGACCATGGATACGAGTTTTAAATGATCAAAAACCACACGTATTCATTCAATAAGAACCGAGAATCAAATTATAGTTACTAAATGAAAGTTATCATATGTCAAACCTGAAACACAATATGTGATTGATGAAAGGATGTTAAATCAAGGTAACACGACCAAGTGGATAACATTTATTCAAATTTCAATCGAAATTGGGTGCTTATGGATTTTTGGATTAAAGTATTCTCGAAAGCTTAATAAAATAGATAAAATATGAACTACTTATACAATGACGATAAACTACAAGAGTTCTCGCATGGATAGTTACGCTATCCATAACAACCATTCATAATATGCCAATTCCATTCTCAAGCCTTCTTATCACTTTTATGAACTAATCTAATTAAATCCGATTATAATGATCAGTAAATTCAAACTAAACAACCACAAAGAGAAGATAGTATCTACATTCAAATAGAGAACAAAACCGAACATGAAAATAAACAAATCACCTTTAAAATCGATCCACTACTACACAAAATGCATACGCAACACTCCACGACCATCTTCGAACACTCTTGCTCAAAAATCCTCTAAGTTCAATCCAAATGACAATTCTCCACCCACTGAATCCAATATTAAGCACTAGACCATGGATACGTGTTTTAACTGATCAAAAACCACTCGTATTCATTCAATTAGAATCGAGAATTAAATCATAGTTACTAAATGAAAGTAAACATATATCAAACATGAAACACAATATGTGATTGAGGAAAGGAAGTGAAATCAAGGTAACACGACCAAGTGGATAACCTTTATTCTTATTTCAATCGAAATTGGGTGCTTATAAGATTTTTGCATTAAAGTATTCTAGAAAGCTAAATAAAATACAAAAAAGGAACTACTTATACAATGACGTTAAACAACAAGAGTTCTCACATGGATAGTTTACGCTATCCATAACAACCATTCATAATATCCAATTCCATTTCAAGCCTTCTTATCACTCTTATAAACTAATCTAATAAAATCCGATTATAATGATCAGTAAATTCAAACTAAACAACCACAAAGGGAAGATAGTTTCTACATTCAAATAGAGAACAAAACCGAACATGAAAATAAACAAATCACCTTTAAAATTGATCCACTACTACACAAAATGCATACGCAACACTCAACGACCATCTTCGAACACTCTTGCTCAAATATCCTCTAAGTTCAATCCAAATGACAACTCTCCACCCACTGAATCCATTATTAAGCACTAGACCATGGATACAAGTTTTAACTGATAAAAACCACTCGTATTCATTCAATTAGAATCGAGAATCAAATCATAGTTACTAAATGAAAGTTATCATATATCAAACATAAAACACAATATGTGATTGAGGAAAGGAAGTGAAATCAAGGTAACACGACCAAGTGGATAACATTTATTAATATTTCAATCGAAATTGGGTGCTTATAGATTTTTGCATTAAAGTATCCTCGAAATCTTAATAGAATACATGAAAGAGGAACTACTTATACAGTCACATTAAACAACAAGATTTCTCGCATGGGATAGTTTTTGCTATACCACCATTCATAATATGCCAATTCAATTCTCAAGCCTTTTAACACCCTTATGAACTAATCTAAAAAATCCGATTATAATGATAAATAAATTCAAACTAAACAACCACAAAGGGAAGATAGTATCTACATTCAAATAGAGACCAAAACCGAACATGAAAATAACAAATCACCTTTAAAATCGATCCACTATACTAATCAAAATGCATACGCAACACTCCACGACCATCTTCGAACACTCTTGCTCAAAAATCCTCTAAATTCAATCCAAGTGAAAACTCTCGACCCACTAAATCCATTATTAAGCACTAGACCATGGATACGAGTTTTAAATGATCAAAACCACACGTATTCATTCAATAAGAACCGAGAATCAAATTATAGTTACTAAATGAAAGTTATCATATGTCAAACTGAAACACAATATGTGATTGATGAAAGGATGTTAAATCAAGGTAACACGACCAAGTGGATAACTTTATTCAAAAATCGAAATTGGGTGCTTATGGATTTTTGGATTAAAGTATTCTCGAAAGCTTAATAAAATAGATAAAATATGAACTACTTATACAATGACGATAAACTACAAGAGTTCTCGCATGGATAGTTACGCTATCCATAACAACCATTCATAATATGCCAATTCCATTCTCAAGCCTTCTTATCACTTTATGAACTAATCTAATAAATCCGATTATAATGATCAGTAAATTCAAACTAAACAACCACAAAGAGAAGATAGTATCTACATTCAAATAGAGAACAAAACCGAACATGAAAATAAACAAATCACCTTTAAAATCGATCCACTACTACACAAAATGCATACGCAACACTCCACGACCATCTTCGAACACTCTTGCTCAAAAATCCTCTAAGTTCAATCCAAATGACAATTCTCCACCCACTGAATCCAATATTAAGCACTAGACCATGGATACGTGTTTTAACTGATCAAAAACCACTCGTATTCATTCAATTAGAATCGAGAATAAATCATAGTTACTAAATGAAAGTAAACATATATCAAACATGAAACACAATATGTGATTGAGGAAAGGAAGTGAAATCAAGGTAACACGACCAAGTGGATAACCTTTATTCTTATTTCAATCGAAATTGGGTGCTTATAAGATTTTTGCATTAAAGTATTCTAGAAAGCTAAATAAAATACATAAAAAGGAACTACTTATACAATGACGTTAAACAACAAGAGTTCTCACATGGATAGTTTACGCTATCCATAACAACCATTCATAATATTCCAATTCCATTCTCAAGCCTTCTTATCACTCTTATAAACTAATCTAATAAAATCCGATTATAATGATCAGTAAATTCAAACTAAACAACCACAAAGGGAAGATAGTTTCTACATTCAAATAGAGAACAAAACCGAACATGAAAATAAACAAATCACCTTTAAAATCGATCCACTACTACACAAAATGCATACGCAACACTCAACGACCGTCTTCGAACACTCTTGCTCAAATATCCTCTAAGTTCAATCCAAATGACAACTCTCCACCCACTGAATCCATTATTAAGCACTAGACCATGGATACAAGTTTTAACTGATAAAAAACCACTCGTATTCATTCAATAAGAACCGAGAATCAAATTATAGTGACTAAATGAAAGTTATCATATATCAAACATGAAACACAATATGTGACTGATGAAAGGAAGTTAAATCAAGGTAACACGACCAAGTGGATAACATTTATTATTATTTCAATCGAAATTGGGTGCTTATAGATTTTTGCATTAAAGTATCCTCGAAATCTTAATAGAATAATTGAAAGAGGAACTACTTATACAGTCACATTAAACAACAAGATTTCTCGCATGGATAGTTTTTGCTATCCACCATTCATAATATGCCAATTCCATTCTCAAGCCTTTTTAACACCCTTATGAACTAATCTAATAAATCCGATTATAATGATAAATAAATTCAAACTAAACAACCACAAAGGGAAGATAGTATCTACATTCAAATAGAGACCAAAACCGAACATGAAAATAAACAAATCACCTTTAAAATCGATCCACTACTACTCAAATACATATGCAACACTCCACGACCATCTTCGAACACTCTTGCTCAAAAATCCTCTAAATTCAATCCAAGTGAAAACTCTCGACCCACTAAATCCATTATTAAGCACTAGACCATGGATACGAGTTTTAAATGATCAAAAACCACACGTATTCATTCAATAAGAACCGAGAATCAAATTATAGTTACTAAATGAAAGTTATCATATGTCAAACCTGAAACACAATATGTGATTGATGAAAGGATGTTAAATCAAGGTAACACGACCAAGTGGATAACATTTATTCAAATTTCAATCGAAATTGGGTGCTTATGGATTTTTGGATTAAAGTATTCTCGAAAGCTTAATAAAATAGATAAAATATGAACTACTTATACAATGAAGATAAACTACAAGAGTTCTCGCATGGATAGTTTACGCTATCCATAACAACCATTCATAATATGCCAATTCCATTCTCAAGCCTTCTTATCACTTTTATGAACTAATCTAATTAAATCCGATTATAATGATCAGTAAATTCAAACTAAACAACCACAAAGAGAAGATAGTATCTACATTCAAATAGAGAACAAAACCGAACATGAAAATAAACAAATCACCTTTAAAATCGATCCACTACTACACAAAATGCATACGCAACACTCCACGACCATCTTCGAACACTCTTGCTCAAAAATCCTCTAAGTTCAATCCAAATGACAATTCTCCACCCACTGAATCCAATATTAAGCACTAGACCATGGATACGTGTTTTAACTGATCAAAAACCACTCGTATTCATTCAATTAGAATCGAGAATTAAATCATAGTTACTAAATGAAAGTAAACATATATCAAACATTGAAACACAATATGTGATTGAGGAAAGGAAGTGAAATCAAGGTAACACGACCAAGTGGATAACCTTTATTCTTATTTCAATCGAAATTGGGTGCTTATAAGATTTTGCATTAAAGTATTCTAGAAAGCTTAATAAAATACATAAAAAAGGAACTACTTATACAATGACGTTAAACAACAAGAGTTCTCACATGGATAGTTTACACTATCCATAACAACCATTCATAATATTCCAATTCCATTCTCAAGCCTTCTTATCACTCTTATAAACTAATATAATAAAATCCGATTATAATGATCAGTAAATTCAAACTAAACAACCACAAAGGGAAGATAGTTTCTACATTCAAATAGAGAACAAAACCGAACATGAAAATAAACAAATCACCTTTAAAATCGATCCACTACTACACAAAATGCATACGCAACACTCAACGACCATATTCGACCACTCTTGCTCAAATATCCTCTAAGTTCAATCCAAATGACAACTCTCCACCCACTGAATCCATTATTAAGCACTAGACCATGGATACAAGTTTTAACTGATAAAAAACCACTCGTATTCATTCAATAAGAACCGAGAATCAAATTATAGTGACTAAATGAAAGTTATCATATATCAAACATGAAACACAATATGTGACTGATGAAAGGAAGTTAAATCAAGGTAACACGACCAAGTGGATAACATTTATTAATATTTCAATCGAAATTGGGTGCTTATAGATTTTTGCATTAAAGTATCCTCGAAATCTTAATAGAATACATGAAAGAGGAACTACTTATACAGTCACATTAAACAACAAGATTTCTCGCATGGATAGTTTTTGCTATCCACCATTCATAATATGCCAATTCCATTCTCAAGCCTTTTAACACCCTTATGAACTAATCTAATAAAATCCGATTATAATGATAAATAAATTCAAACTAAACAACCACAAAGGGAAGATAGTATCTACATTCAAATAGAGACCAAAACCAAACATGAAAATAAACAAATCACCTTTAAAATCGATCCACTACTACTCAAATACATATGCAACACTCCACGACCATCTTCGAACACTCTTGCTCAAAAATCCTCTAAATTCAATCCAAGTGAAAACTCTCGACCCACTAAATCCATTATTAAGCACTAGACCATGGATACGAGTTTTAAATGATCAAAAACCACACGTATTCATTCAATAAGAACCGAGAATCAAATTATAGTTACTAAATGAAAGTTATCATATGTCAAACCTGAAACACAATATGTGATTGATGAAAGGATGTTAAATCAAGGTAACACGACCAAGTGGATAACATTTATTCAAATTTCAATCGAAATTGGGTGCTTATGGATTTTTGGATTAAAGTATTCTCGAAAGCTTAATAAAATAGATAAAATATGAACTACTTATACAATGAAGATAAACTACAAGAGTTCTCGCATGGATAGTTTACGCTATCCATAACAACCATTCATAATATGCCAATTCCATTCTCAAGCCTTCTTATAACTTTTATGAACTAATCTAATTAAATCCGATTATAATGATCTGTAAATTCAAACTAAACAACCACAAAGAGAAGATAGTATCTACATTCAAATAGAGACCAAAACCGAACATGAAAATAAACAAATCACCTTTAAAATCGATCCACTACTACACAAAATGCATACGCAACACTCCACGACCATCTTCGAACACTCTTGCTCAAAAATCCTCTAAGTTCAATCCAAATGACAATTCTCCACCCACTGAATCCAATATTAAGCACTAGACCATGGATACGTGTTTTAACTGATCAAAAACCACTCGTATTCATTCAATTAGAATCGAGAATTAAATCATAGTTACTAAATGAAAGTAAACATATATCAAACATGAAACACAATATGTGATTGAGGAAAGGAAGTGAAATCAAGGTAACACGACCAAGTGGATAACCTTTATTCTTATTTCAATCGAAATTGGGTGCTTATAGATTTTTGCATTAAAGTATTCTAGAAAGCTTAATAAAATACATAAAAAAGGAACTACTTATACAATGACGTTAAACAACAAGAGTTCTCACATGGATAGTTTACGCTATCCATAACAACCATTCATAATATTCCAATTCCATTCTCAAGCCTTCTTATCACTCTTATAAACTAATCTAATAAAATCCGATTATAATGATCAGTAAATTCAAACTAAACAACCACAAAGGGAAGATAGTTTCTACATTCAAATAGAGAACAAAACCGAACATGAAAATAAACAAATCACCTTTAAAATCGATCCACTACTACACAAAATGCATACGCAACACTCAACGACCATATTCGAACACTCTTGCTCAAATATCCTCTAAGTTCAATCCAAATGACAACTCTCCACCCACTGAATCCAATATTAAGCACTAGACCATGGATACGTGTTTTAACTGATCAAAAACCACTCGTATTCATTCAATTAGAATCCAGAATTAAATCATAGTTACTAAATGAAAGTAAACATATATCAAACATGAAACACAATATGTGATTGAGGAAAGGAAGTGAAATCAAGGTAACACGACCAAGTGGATAACCTTTATTCTTATTTCAATCGAAATTGGGTGCTTATAAGATTTTTGCATTAAAGTATTCTAGAAAGCTAAATAAAATACAAAAAAAGGAACTACTTATACAATGACGTTAAACAACAAGAGTTCTCACATGGATAGTTTACGCTATCCATAACAACCATTCATAATATCCAATTCCATTCTCAAGCCTTCTTATCACTCTTATAAACTAATCTAATAAAATCCGATTATAATGATCAGTAAATTCAAACTAAACAACCACAAAGGGAAGATAGTTTCTACATTCAAATAGAGAACAAAACCGAACATGAAAATAAACAAATCACCTTTAAAATCGATCCACTACTACACAAAATGCATACGCAACACTCAACGACCATCTTCGAACACTCTTGCTCAAATATCCTCTAAGTTCAATCCAAATGACAACTCTCCACCCACTGAATCCATTATTAAGCACTAGACCATGGATACAAGTTTTAACTGATAAAAAACCACTCGTATTCATTCAATAAGAACCGAGAATCAAATTATAGTGACTAAATGAAAGTTATCATATATCAAACATGAAACACAATATGTGACTGATGAAAGGAAGTTAAATCAAGGTAACACGACCAAGTGGATAACATTTATTATTATTTCAATCGAAATTGGGTGCTTATAGATTTTTGCATTAAAGTATCCTCGAAATCTTAATAGAATACATGAAAAGGAACTACTTATACAGTCACATTAAACAACAAGATTTCTCGCATGGATAGTTTTTGCTATCCACCATTCATAATATGCCAATTCCATTCTCAAGCCTTTTTAACACCCTTATGAACTAATCTAATAAAATCCGATTATAATGATAAATAAATTCAAACTAAACAACCACAAAGGGAAGATAGTATCTACATTCAAATAGAGACCAAAACCGAACATAAAAATAAACAAATCACCTTTAAAATCGATCCACTACTACTCAAATACATATGCAACACTCCACGACCATCTTCGAACACTCTTGCTCAAAAATCCTCTAATTCAATCCAAGTGAAAACTCTCGACCCACTAAATCCATTATTAAGCACTAGACCATGGATACGAGTTTTAAATGATCAAAAACCACACGTATTCATTCAATAAGAACCGAGAATCAAATTATAGTTACTAAATGAAAGTTATCATATGTCAAACCTGAAACACAATATGTGATTGATGAAAGGATGTTAAATCAAGGTAACACGACCAAGGGATAACATTTATTCAAATTTCAATCGAAATTGGGTGCTTATGGATTTTTGGATTAAAGTATTCTCGAAAGCTTAATAAAATAGATAAAATATGAACTACTTATACAATGACGATAAACTACAAGAGTTCTCGCATGGATAGTTTACGCTATCCATAACAACCATTCATAATATGCCAATTCCATTCTCAAGCCTTCTTATCACTTTTATAACTAATCTAATTAAATCCGATTATAATGATCAGTAAATTCAAACTAAACAACCACAAAGAGAAGATAGTATCTACATTCAAATAGAGAACAAAACCGAACATGAAAATAAACAAATCACCTTTAAAATCGATCCACTACTACACAAAATGCATACGCAACACTCCACGACCATTTTCGAACACTCTTGCTCAAAATCCTCTAAGTTCAATCCAAATGACAATTCTCCACCCACTGAATCCAATATTAAGCACTAGACCATGGATACGTGTTTTAACTGATCAAAAACCACTCGTATTCATTCAATTAGAATCGAGAATTAAATCATAGTTACTAAATGAAAGTAAACATATATCAAACATGAAACACAATATGTGATTGAGGAAAGGAAGTGAAATCAAGGTAACACGACCAAGTGGATAACCTTTATTCTTATTTCAATCGAAATTGGGTGCTTATAAGTTTTTTGCATTAAAGTATTCTAGAAAGCTTAATAAAATACATAAAAAGGAACTACTTATACAATGACGTTAAACAACAAGAGTTCTCACATGGATAGTTTACGCTATCCATAACAACCATTCATAATATTCCAATTCCATTCTCAAGCCTTCTTATCACTCTTATAAACTAATCTAATAAAATCCGATTATAATGATCAGTAAATTCAAACTAAACAACCACAAAGGGAAGATAGTTTCTACATTCAAATAGAGAACAAAACCGAACATGAAAATAAACAAATCACCTTTAAAATCGATCCACTACTACACAAAATGCATACGCAACACTCAACGACCATCTTCGAACACTCTTGCTCAAATATCCTCTAAGTTCAATCCAAATGACAACTCTCCACCCACTGAATCCAATATTAAGCACTAGACCATGGATACGTGTTTTAACTGATCAAAAACCACTCGTATTCATTCAATTAGAATCCAGAATTAAATCATAGTTACTAAATGAAAGTAAACATATATCAAACATGAAACACAATATGTGATTGAGGAAAGGAAGTGAAATCAAGGTAACACGACCAAGTGGATAACTTTATTCTTATTTCAATCGAAATTGGGTGCTTATAAGATTTTTGCATTAAAGTATTCTCGAAGCTAAATAAAATACATAAAAAAGGAACTACTTATACAATGACGTTAAACAACAAGAGTTCTCACATGGATAGTTTACGCTATCCATAACAACCATTCATAATATTCCAATTCCATTCTCAAGCCTTCTTATCACTCTTATAACTAATCTAATAAAATCCGATTATAATGATCAGTAAATTCAAACTAAACAACCACAAAGGGAAGATAGTTTCTACATTCAAATAGAGAACAAAACCAAACATGAAAATAAACAAATCACCTTTAAAATCGATCCAATACTACACAAAATGCATACGCAACACTCAACGACCATATTCGAACACTCTTGCTCAAATATCCTCTAAGTTCAATCCAAATGACAACTCTCCACCCACTGAATCCAATATTAAGCACTAGACCATGGATACGTGTTTTAACTGATCAAAACCACTCGTATTCATTCAATTAGAATCCAGAATTAAATCATAGTTACTAAATGAAAGTAAACATATATCAAACATGAAACACAATATGTGATTGAGGAAAGGAAGTGAAATCAAGGTAACACGACCAAGTGGATAACCTTTATTCTTATTTCAATCGAAATTGGGTGCTTATAAGATTTTTGCATTAAAGTATTCTAGAAAGCTAAATAAAATACATAAAAAAGGAACTACTTATACAATGACGTTAAACAACAAGAGTTCTCACATGGATAGTTTACGCTATCCATAACAACCATTCATAATATTCCAATTCCATTCTCAAGCCTTCTTATCACTCTTATAAACTAATCTAATAAAATCCGATTATAATGATCAGTAAATTCAAACTAAACAACCACAAAGGGAAGATAGTTTCTACATTCAAATAGAGAACAAAACCGAACATGAAAATAAACAAATCACCTTTAAAATCGATCCACTACTACACAAAATGCATACGCAACACTCAACGACAGTCTTCGAACACTCTTGCTCACATATCCTCTAAGTTCAATCCAAATGACAACTCTCCACCCACTGAATCCATTATTAAGCACTAGACCATGGATACAAGTTTTAACTGATAAAAAACCACTCGTATTCATTCAATAAGAACCGAGAATCAAATTATAGTGACTAAATGAAAGTTATCATATATCAAACATGAAACACAATATGTGATTGATGAAAGGAAGTTAAATCAAGGTAACACGACCAAGTGGATAACATTTATTATATTTCAATCGAAATTGGGTGCTTATAGATTTTTGCATTAAAGTATCCTCGAAATCTTAATAGAATACATGAAAGAGGAACTACCTATACAGTCACATTAAACAACAAGATTTCTCGCATGGATAATTTTTGCTATCCACCATTCATAATATGCCAATTCCATTCTCAATCCTTTTTAACACCCTTATGAACTAATCTAATAAAATCCGATTATAATGATAAATAAATTCAAACTAAACAACCACAAAGGGAAGATAGTATCTACATTCAAATAGAGACCAAAACCGAACATGAAAATAAACAAATCACCTTTAAAATCGATCCACTACTACTCAAATACATATGCAACACTCCACGACCATCTTTGAACACTCTTGCTCAAAAATCCTCTAAATTCAATCCAAGTGAAAACTCTCGACCCACTAAATCCATTATTAAGCACTAGACCATGGATACGAGTTTTAAATGATCAAAAACCACACGTATTCATTCAATAAGAACCGAGAATCAAATTATAGTTACTAAATGAAAGTGATCATATGTCAAACCTGAAACACAATATGTGATTGATGAAAGGATGTTAAATCAAGGTAACACGACCAAGTGGATAACATTTATTCAAATTTCAATCGAAATTGGGTGCTTATGGATTTTTGGATTAAAGTATTCTCGAAAGCTTAATAAATAGATAAAATATGAACTACTTATACAATGAAGATAAACTACAAGAGTTCTCGCATGGATAGTTTACGCTATCCATAACAACCATTCATAATATGCCAATTCCATTCTCAAGCCTTCTTATCACTTTTATGAACTAATCTAATTAAATCCGCTTATAATGATCAGTAAATTCAAACTAAACAACCACAAAGAGAAGATAGTATGTACATTCAAATAGAGAACAAAACCGAACATGAAAATAAACAAATCACCTTTAAAATCGATCCACTACTACACAAAATGCATACGCAACACTCCACGACCATCTTCGATCACTCTTGCTCAAAAATCCTCTAAGTTCAATCCAAATGACAATTCTCCACCCACTGAATCCAATATTAAGCACTAGACCATGGATACGTGTTTTAACTGATCAAAAACCACTCGTATTCATTCAATTAGAATCGAGAATTAAATCATAGTTACTAAATGAAAGTAAACATATATCAAACATGAAACACAATATGTGATTGAGGAAAGGAAGTGAAATCAAGGTAACACGACCATGTGGATAACCTTTATTCTTATTTCAATCGAAATTGGGTGCTTATAAGATTTTTGCATTAAAGTATTCTAGAAAGCTTAATAAAATACATAAAAAAGGAACTACTTATACAATGACGTTAAACAAGAAGAGTTCTCTCATGGACCATGGATACGAGTTTTAACTGATAAAAAACCACTCGTATTCATTCAATAAGAACCGAGAATCAAATTATAGTTACTAAATGAAAGTTATCATATGTCAAACATGAAACACAATATGTGATTGATGTAAGGAAAGTAAATCAAGGTAACACAACCAAGTGGATAACATTTATTATTATTTCAATCGAAATTGGGTGCTTATAGATTATTTCATTAAAGTATCCTCGGAAGCTTAATAGAATACATGAAAGAGGAACTACTTATACAGTCACATTAAACAACAAGAGTTCTCGCATGGATAGTTTTTGCTATCCACCATTCATAATATGCCAATTCCATTCTCAAGCCTTCTTAACACCCTTATGAACTAACCTAATAAAATCCGATTATAATGATAAGTAAATTCAAACTAAACAACCACAAAGGGAAGATAGTATCTACATTCAAATAGAGACCAAATCCGAACATAAAAATAAACAAATCACCTTTAAAATCGATCCACTACTACTCAAATACATACGCAACACTCCACGACCATCTTCGAACACTCTTGCTCAAAAATCCTCTAAATGAAAACTCTCGACCCACTAAATCCATTATTAAGCACTAGACCATGGATAATGTTGGGTTTTGTAACATGTAAACCAAGGCTAGTTTAACCATTTAAACTTTAAAAATGCAGCGGAATATAGGTTTTAACATATGGTTTGTAATCTGAAAGTTTTACCATTTTAAAGCACAAACAAAACCCAAAATTCAGGATCAACAATGTATGTGAAATAGTATGCTATCAAACAAAACAAACAACCATAGGGTGTACAAAGAAACAACCTTTCTTGCACAAGATGTTGTAGATGTAAAAGAGAAAGAAGATGATGCTCTTGAATGTCTAGCCTTCAAAGGAGAAGACCTCAAGCTTGTATACCCACAACCCCTTCCAAACACCAAGCTTGTTAGGGAGCACAACACCAAAGAACTCTCTTCCTTTGCTCCTCAAAAGTCCAAAAATTTCAGCTTGTTCTTTCTGGAATCCGAAAATTTCAGCCTCCTTGGAGAGAGTTTTGCAATGTGTGTGTCAGAGAAAGTGTGGGTTAGAGAGAAGAGTGTTAGGAGTGTCCTTAAGTCTTCCTTAGACCAAAAGAAAACCAAGAACTCCTGCCCTTTTGGGCGGCCAAAATCCATACTTAAAATGGGTTCCCCCCATTTTAATTTTTATAAAAAGTTACACTCTTAACCCATTACTTTATAAACCTCTTTTAATTTTGTAACATTAACACACTTTTATTTGTTATTATTTAACTCACTTAAATAATGAAACAAATAATCTCTCATGTACAAATTATCCATATAATGTTGTTCTATTACAAAGCAACGTTTAAGAAAACCCATTTTCTAAATTGGTGTCAATATTTATTTGTATGATCTCATCAACAAATAAACATTTATTGGTGTTTGTATAGCTTGTTATTGGGTATGACCCGACTTGGATCATAACATACTAACCACATCAATCTTGTATGTGTCTTGGGCATATAAGATCCAACAATCTCCCACTTGCACAAGATTCATAGAAGATTGATGCAAGTAGTAAATACCGCCTAACAACGGTTTACTACCCTTAATACGTATGACTAAGTGCCATTCAATAACATCATCCTCTTCAAGTACCATACTTGAAAGGTTTTAGGTGAATCAATCATCTATCCTTTTGTCACAGATGTCATGTTAAATCCCAGAGACATAGAGTGATCATTCTCTATTGATTTAACTTTATCAAACCTTAGACATCTTACTCTCAAAGAATAAGAGGGACAATTCCTATCTTGACTACATACGTCTCTCACAATTACCTTATATCATAACTGAACTCAGACTTATGTACTGCTATATTTCAGAACAGCGAAGAACTAAGTCAAAGTATAATATTCGGTAAATATCAAGACCCAATATGAATCTAAGGTCAGAGGATACCAAATGATATTCGCCTTTACTCAAAATTACTTATGATCAATCAGGAAGATTCCATGTAGTAATATTTGAGATGCAGGTCCAATATTTGCATCCCACAAATATCTATGAACTTTGGCAGCAACCTTTTGCTCCATATTCATCCATATGAATATCTACCAATCCAAGTTCATAATAGTTTTACCTTCATACTTGTTCCCACAAGCATGAACAACTACGGACGTTCTGAGTAAATAATTTACTCATGGATTTTAAACATGCAAAATAGGAATATTAGTTGAATCATTATAAACAAATAATTCATTCAAGCAATAAAGGGTTACAATATCTCAATACAGAAATTAAAGATCAAATCCAGTCACTAGAATATTGAAGTCTCATGGCACAAGTATGACTTTCATGCTTTGCCATTTCAAGAAGCTTCGTGGGTGGATCCGAAATGGTTTGATCCGTGTGAACTTTGCGAATACATATCTTTCCCTTTTCAACTTCATCCTGTAGGATTCTATGTGCCCAAGACACTTAGAATATTGATGTGGTTAGTACGTTATGATCCAAGTCGGGTTATACCCAAATAACAAGCTTGGAAAACACAAATTAATATTTAATTGATGATATGATCATGCAATTAAATATTTACACCGATTTAGAAAATGGGTTTTCTAAATAAGTTGCATGTGAGATGGAACAGCTTATTTGGATATTTTGTTCAATAATATTATTTGGAATGTTATTTAAATTAGTTAGATAACATCAAATAATAAAAATGAGTGTATAAGTCACACGATTAAAAGGTTAATTGTACAACAAATTGAAAAACTAGTCTATCTAATATATGTGTTAAAGTTTAAAGGGGGAAACCCTTTAAATTTGAAATATTTGGCCGCCCCCCCCCTTGATCCCATTGGTTCTTTTGTTTCTTGAACACCACATTACATAACTAGTCTTACACTCAAGTTTTTATTATCTCAATACATGCAAAAGACTCAAAAAAAAACCTCTCTCTCTCTCTCTAAAAGACCTCACGGCTAGCAGCAGAATTAGGAGGTTTTTGGAGTGCTTTGGTGTAGTTTTCTTCCTAACAAGAAGGTGTTTTGCAAAGGGCTTGGGGTATACAAGCTTGAGGGGTCCTTACCTTGGAGCCTTGGCCGATTTTGAGCATCAAACATCCACCTAAAAGTCGATTTTAAGCTGCTGGGAAGGTAGTTCTTCACAGCTCATTATAGCTGTGATTTTATGTAGTTTTACTTATGTTCATAGCTTGCTCATTCACATATTATGATCCTTTGATTTTGGGTTTGTTTTATACATTTATATGGTCACCTAAAGAACATGTTTTTCAGCTTATAAGTAAGTTTATAAAGTTGTTATTCCGCTGTGTTTTCAGAAAGTTTAACGGGTTAAACTATGTCTTGTGTTCAAACAAACCCATCAATGGCATCAAGAGCCGGTTATGTGGATAGCTTGCTTGTTATTGTCCTTTAACATCGGGTTTTAAGGATGATTATCAACTCATAATAGGCTGATTTTGGTTGATTCAATAAACCCCATGTCTTTCAAAGTTATATCTTCATGCTTATGATTAAACTTTGAAAGATAGAAATGTCAAATGGTTGATATGTTTGGCTGTTGTTTGTTTGGACAAACAAACCCAAATTTTCAGTTTATGTTGGCTGGAAAATTTGGGGTTTGATGGGGTTTATTTTGTTTGTTAAATGATGTTTATGATTGTTCATATGATAGTGCATAACCTAGCTTGACCTTGTGTTGTTTGGTTTAGATTGTATGTGTTTATTTGATTAATTCATTCAATGGGTTGTATATTAATTTGTGGCTTTGTTTAAAAATGTATTTTGTCTATTTATTCATTGGGATGTAATAATAGATTCGGAGTAATTTCTTTTACTAGAAAATATGTATTAGGATATATATTTTGTAAAAGAAGATGCTCCGGGAAGGAAGCACAAGAGGAAGATACAAAGAAAAGACTTGAAGCATATTGATGCAAGTTCAAGTGGGGAGTCTATGTTGATCTCATTTTGTGTTGTATTCAACCCTTAGGAAAGACCAAATGACCACACTTGTGATGGCAAACAAGTGTGGTCACAATAGTAGCTCTGGTATGCACATTGTGGTTGTTTATATTATGCTTGTTGATTGTGATTTTTGAATGATTGTATGATATTTGGATATGATGGACAATCTTAAAATAAATGATCTTAACAAGCTAATAAAATGGTTCTTAATCACTAAGTGTAATAAATGGTTATTAAAAGGATTAATGATTTCGTAATAAAATGGGTTTATTAAAGGACCATAGGGTATCTTGTATTTGAAAGCATGCAAAACAAGTACATAGAGTTTTCTAACTAGAATTATGAAATCTCTAAACTTTTGACAAACAAGTTTAACAACGTCCTTTTGCACAACACTTGAGTCATTTGGAAACTCTTAATAGGATAAAGGTCACCTAACCATTTAGAGGGAACTTGTGATTTAAGGTGGGGATACCACATTGGTGGAATAAAGGTCACCTAACCACTTATGTGGGTAAACTCACACGTGTGTGCAAGTAGGATAACTTGATTTGCAAAACCATGTTAAATGAATCACCTAAATATGGTTTCCAAATGGTGTTGATGGGATTAACATGCCGACTTTACATATGATTTTTAAAGTCGATCCCATACCTCTAGAAGTGCAAATGGTTGCAACCGTCAATCGTTGACCACCTTATTAATTTAAATCGTGGGATAAAGGTCACCTAACCACAATTTAATGTAATGTTGGGTTCTAGATTTTAATATAAAATGAACTTAAAAGGCATTAATTATTAAAAAATACAATATCGAAAATACTAAATAGAGTTTGTTAAAATTTGTAGATGGCCACCAATAATGACAATCATGATAACTCATCCGCGTCCACCCAATCATTACGAGCGATCCTCCAAAAGGAACGTCTAAATCATAATAATTTCATTGATTGGTATCGAAACTTGAGAATCGTTCTCAAGCAAGAGAGACGATCATATGTTTTAGACGACCCTATCCCCAATCAACCTACTGAGGATGATGAGGAGGCCTTCAACAATTGGCTGAAGTACACTGAGGACTCCGTCCAAGTGTTTGTCTCATGCTAGCGAGCATGACTCCGGATCTCCAAAAGGAGTATGAACATTACGGAGCTTGATGACATGATAACCCAGGCTGAAGGAAACGTTCCAACAGCAAGCAAGGGTTGAGCGCTTCGAAACGGTTCGAGCACTCCATGCATGTCGTATGGACAACAACCAATCGGTTTCATCTTATGTACTTAAGATGAAAAGGCATATTGACCGCCTTGAGAAGCTTAATTGTCCCGTCTCGAAGGAATTAGCCACGGATTTGATCCTTAATGGCCTTACCAAGAAGTTCGAGACATTTGTGTTGAATTACAACATGAATGCATGGGACAAGAGCATTGGTGAGCTTCACTCAATGCTTAAAACGGCCGAGGCGGCCATGGGTAAAAGGGTTTTACCCGTTCTCACCATCAATGAAGGTGGGAACAAGAAAAGGCCTCATCCCGCACCCAAGGCAAAGGTTGCCAAGGGTAAAGACCCGTATGGGGAAAGGGAAAGGGGTGGCAAGGGTGCCACCCAAACCACAAGAGAAGAAGCAAAAGGTTGCTACCAATGACCCATGCTTCAAGTGTGGGGAGATTGGACATTGGGCAAGAAATTGTCCTGTCCATCTCCAAGAGTTGAAAGCAAAGAGGGATGCCGGGCAGACCTCAGGTACAATATACATGATTCATATTGATCTTAATGTTACACCTTCTAACACATGGGTATTAGATACCGGATGTGGAACTCATATTTGCAATTTGTTGCAGGGGTTCAAAAGAAGTAGGGACTTCAATCAAGGGGATGTTAGTCTCTTCATGGGCAATGGAACCAAAGTCCAAGTTGAAGCTCGTGGGGACTACATCCTAAAACTTCCAAGTGGCTTGGATGTTATTTTGAAGAATGTTTTGTATGCTCCTAGTCTGACTAGGAACATTATTTCTGTATCCCAATTAAGACATTATGATTATGTATTATCTTTTGTTGAAAATGATATTCATGTTTCTTTAAATGATATGTTCTATTTTTAAAGCAATTCCCATTAATGGTATTTATGAATTGTTCATGAAAATGCTTTAAATAGTTCATTGTACCAAACTAACACCAAGAAACTCAAGTTGGATTTGAGTGATACATATCTTTGGCATTGTCGTCTTGGTCATATAAACAAGAAACGTTTACAAACACTTCAAAAGAATGGTCTTTTAAAAAAACGAATGAATGTGATTCATTTGATGTATGTGAATCTTGTTTACAAGGTAAAATGACTAAGGCAACCTTTAGTGGAACTAATGAAAGGGCAAAAGATTTATAGGAATCATACATTCGGATGTATGTGGTCCTTTTAAGCCAATGACTAGGAATGGTGAAAGATACTTCATACCTTTACCGACGATTATAGTCGCTATGGGTATGTGTACTTATAAGGCACAAAGATGAAGCTTTTGAAATGTTCAAAATCTTCAAGAATGAAGTGCAAAATCAACTCAAACAAGTCAATTAAAGTTCTCCGTACCGATAGAGGAGGTGAATACCTAAGTGATGCTTTTCAAGATCATCTTAGGAGTTGTGGGATTGTCTCACAACTCACTCCACCTGGAACACCACAACACAATGGTGTGTTTGAGAGGAGGAATCGAACCTTATTGGATATGGTTCGATCTATGATGGCTAGAAGCACATTGCCTCTATCATTTTGGGGTTTCGCTTTGCTCTCCGCGGTCCGTATTCTAAATATGGCCCCACCCACCAAAAAGGTGGAAAGGACACCTTTTGAGATATGGCATGGAAGAGTTCCATCCCTATCATACTTAAGGGTCTGGGGTTGTGAGGCTTACGTTAAGACTCCCACCCAAACAATTGGAAGTCAGATCCACCAAGTGTATCTTTATTGGATATCCTAGAGATTCTATGGGATATTATTTCTATGATCCACTGGAACAAAAGGTGTTTGTTGCCAGAAAGGGTGAGTTCTTAGAAGCAAAGTTCCTTATGGAAGGAACTAGCAGTAAACAGTGGATCTTGAGGAGGATCAAGAACCACAACCTGATGCACGTTTGGTTGAAAACTAGCATTCAACATGAGGATGTTGAAGATGATCAAATGGTTGATCAATACACACAAAAACATTCGCAGAAGTGGTTAGAACTAGTAATCCACCTGAAAGATACGGATTTTTCATGGATGGATGCTATGTGGTAGATTCAGATGAACCAACCACATACCATGATGCATTGTCCAATTTGGATTGTGACAAATGGCTTGAGGCCATGAACGTTGAGATGCAATCCATGTATGACAATCAAGTTTGGGAACTTGTTGTACCACCTCTTAATTCCAAGGTAGTTGGAAGTAAGTGGGTTTTCAAGAAGAAAACCGATAGCATGGAAACTTGGATACTTATAAAGCTAGACTTGTAGCAAAGGGTTTCACTCAAACTCAAGGGGTTGATTATGATGAAACCTTCTCACCTGTTGCGATGCTAAAGTCTATAAGGATATTGTTTGCCATAGCTGCTCATTATGATTATGAGATTTGGCAAATGGATGTCAAAACGGCTTTCCTAAATGGATATCTTGAGGAAGATGTTATATGGTTCAGCCTGAAGGTTTTGTCGATCCAAAACATCCTAATAAAGTATGCAAGTTAAAGAAATCAATCTATTGATTGAAACAAGCATCTAGAAGCTGGAATCATCGTTTTGATGAGGAGGAGATAAAGAAATTTGGCTTCATCAAAAACGCTGATGAGGCTTTGTGTATAAGAAGGCTAGTGGGAGCACAATAACTTTCCTGGTATTGTATGTTGATGACATACTACTATTTGGAAATGACATTCCAACCTTGGGAAGGTGTAAAAACCTGGCTTGGAAGTTGTTTTTCCATTAAGGATCTTGGAGAAGCCGCCTATATTCTGGGAATAAATCTATAGGGATAGATCAAGGCGGTTGATTAGTTTGAATCAAAGTGCATACATGATAAGATCTTGAAAAGGTTCAAGATGGAGAACTCTAAGAAAGGTACCGTACCCATTCAAAGAGGAACGATATTGAGTACGACTCAATGTCCTAGCTCAAAGGATGAGCAAGATAAAATGAAGGCAATCCCATACGCATCTGCTATTGGATCCATCATGTATGCAATGATATGCACTCGACCAGGACGTGTCATGCGCCTTAAGATGACAAGTCGTACCAGCAAAATCCTGGAAACAGTCATTGGATGGCTGTTAAGAACATACTTAAGTACCTAAGGAGGAAGAGATATGTTCCTAATCTGGATGGGATCGGTGATGAAGAACTCGTTGTAAAAGGTTAAACGGGATGCGAGGTTTCCAGACCGATTGTGATGATTCGGTCACAATCGAGATATATTTTCATTCTGAATGGAGGAGCGGTCTCATGGAAGAGCTCCAAACAGGATGTGGTGGCTCTATCACAATACACAGAATCACGAATATGTCGCCGCCTCATGGCAGCTCAGGAAGCTGCATGGTTGAGAAATTCATTGCCGATCTCAGGGGTGGTCCCTTCCCATTGAGGGTCTCAACAGCATTCATAGACGAATGCATGGTGAAGCAAGTGAACAACGAGGGAATGCCGATTGCTCAAATCAAGGAACCTCGTGCTCATCAAAAGACTAGGCACATTGAGCGGAGATTAACTACATAAGAGATGAAGTTGAAAGGGGAAGAGATGTATTCGCAAAGTTCACACGGATCAAAACATTGCGGATCCTCTCACGAAGCTCCTTGAAAAGGCAAAGCATGAAGGTCATACTTGTGCCATGGGACGTCGATATTCTATGATTGGATTTGATCTGTAAATTTTGTATTTGGATATGTGGAACTCTTTATTACTTGAATAAATTATTTGGTTATAATGTTTCAATTAATGTTCCAATTTAGCATGTTTAATCCATGAGTAAATTGTTTACTCTAAATGTCCGTAGTCGTCATACTTGTGGGAACAAGTGTGAGGGTAAGATTATTATGAACTTGCATTGGTTGATATTCATAAGGATGAATATAGAGCAATGGGTTGCTACCAAGGTTCATAGATATTTGTGGGATACAAATATTGGACTAACCCGCATCTCAAATTTTACTACATGGAATCTTATTGATTGATCATAAGTAAATTTGAGTAAAGGCGAATATCATTTGGTATCCTCCGACCTGAGATACATATTGGGTTTTGATATTCACCAAGTATTATACCTTGAGCTTATTCTTCACTGTCCTGAAATAGTGGACAGTACATAAGGGTATATTCAGGTATGACACGAGGTGTTTGTGAGAAACGTATGTAGTCAAGATGGAATTTGTTCCTCTTATTCGTTGAGAGCAAGATGTCTAAGGCCTGATTAAGTTAAATCAACAAGGAATGATCATTTTGTGTCCTTAGATTTAACATGACATCTGGAACAAAAGGATAGATGATTAATTCACCTAAATCATTTCAAGTAGGATACTTGAATGGGATAATGTTATTGAATGGCTATAATTCATGCGTATTAAGGGTAGTAAACCGTTGTTAGGCGGTATTTACTGCTTGCATCAATCTTCTATGAATCTTGGGCAAGTGGGAGATTGTAGGATTCTATGTGCCCAAGACACTTAGAATATTGATGTGGTTAGTACGTTATGATCCAAGTCGGGTTATACCCAAATAACAAGCTTGGAAAACACAAATTAATATTTAATTGATGATATGATCATGCAATTAAATATTTACACCGATTTAGAAAATGGGTTTTCTAAATAAGTTGCATGTGAGATGGAACAACTTATTTGGATATTTTGTTCAATAATATTATTTGGAATGTTATTTAAATTAGTTAGATAACATCAAATAATAAAAACGAGTGTATAAGTCACACGATTAAAAGGTTAATTGTACAACAAATTGAAAGACTAGTTTATCTAATATGTGTGTTAAAGTTTAAAGGGGGAAACCCTTTAAATTGAAATATTGGCCGCCCCCCCCCTTGATCCCATGGTTCTTTTGTTTCTTGAACACCACATTACATAACTAGTCTTACACTCAAGTTTTTATTATCTCAATACATGCAAAAGACTCAAAAAAAACCTCTCTCTCTCTCTAAAAGACCTCACGGCCAGCAGCAGAATTAGGAGGTTTTTGGAGTGCTTTGGTGTAGTTTTCTTCCTAACAAGAAGGTGTTTTGCAAAGGGCTTGGGGTATACAAGCTTGAGGGGTCCTTACCTTGGAGCCTTGGCCGATTTTGAGCATCAAACATCCACCTAAAAGTCGATTTTAAGCTGCTGGGAAGGAAGTTCTTCACAGCTCATTATAGCTGTGATTTTATGTAGTTTTACTTATGTTCATAGCTTGCTCATTCACATATTATGATCCTTTGATTTTGGGTTTGTTTTATACATTTATATGGTCACCTAAAGAACATGTTTTTCAGCTTATAAGTAAGTTTATAAAGTTGTTATTCCGCTGCGTTTTCAGAAAGTTTAACGGGTTAAACTATGTCTTGTGTTCAAACAAACCCATCACATCCCTTATGTAGTTGAATCTTTGTTCAATGTGCCTAGTCTTCTGATGTTCACGGGGTTCCTTGATTTGAGCAATCGCACCCTCGTTATCACAAAGAATTTCTAGGGGGTACTGAATGGAAGGGACCACCCCTAGATCGGCAATGAACTTCTTTAACCATGTAGCTTCATGAGCTGCTAATGAAGCGGCGATGTATTCTGACTCTGTAGTTGATAATGCCACCACATCTTGCTTAGAGATCTTCCAAGAGATTGCTCCTCCATTCAAGATGAAAATGTACCCCGATTGTGATCGTGAATCATCCCGATCAGTTTGGAAACTCGCATCCGTGTAACCCTTTACTACGAGTTCCTCCTCACCAGATCCATAGATTAGGAACATATCTTTAGTCCTCCTTTGGTACTTAAGTATGTTCTTAACAGCCATCCAATGACTGTTTCCAGAATTTTGTTGGTATCGGCTTGTCATGCTCAAAGCGCATGACACGTCCAGTCTAGTGCATATCATTGCATACATGATGGATCCTATAGCAGACGCATACGGGATTCCCTTCATTTTGTATTGCTCATCCTTTGAGCTTGGACATTGAGTCTTACTCAATATTGTTCCTCTTTGAATAGGTACGGTACCTTTCTTATAGTTTTCCATCTTGAACCTTTTCAAGATCTTATCAATGTATGCACTTTGATTCAAACCTATCAACCACCTTGATCTATCCCTATAGATCTTTATTCCTAAAATATAGGTGGCTTCACCAAGATCCTTAATGGAGAAACAGCTTCCAAGCTAGGCTTTTACACCTTCCATGGTTGGAATGTCATTTCCAAATAGTAGAATGTCATCGACATACAATACTAGGAAAGTGATGATGCTCCCACTAGCTTTCTTATATACACATGCTTCATCAGTGTTTTTGATGAACCCAAATTTGATTACTTCTTCATCAAAATGGTGATTCCAACTTCTTGATGCTTGCTTCAATCCATAGATTGATTTCTTTAACTTGCATACTTTGTTAGGATGTTTTGGATCGACAAAACCTTCGGGCTAAACCATATAGACATCTTCCTCAAGATATCCATTTAGAGAGCGGTTTTGACATCCATTTGCCAAATCTCATAATCATAATGGGCAGTTATGGCAAATAATATTCTAATAGACTTTAGCAATGCAACCGGTAAGAAAGTCTCATCATAATCAACCCCTTGAGTTTGAGTGAAACCTTTTGCTACAACTCTAGCTTTATAAGTATCCAAGTTTCCATGCATATCGGTTTTCTTCTTGAAAACCCACTTACTTCCAACTATCTTGGAGTTAAAAGGTGGTTCAACCAAGTCCCACACTTGGTTGCATACATGGATTGCATCTCAACATTCATGGCTTCAAGCCATTTGTCACAATCCAAATTGGACATGGCATCACGATAGGTGGTTGGTTCATCGGAATCTACCACATAGCATCCATCTACGAAAAATCCATATCTTTCAAGTGGATTACTAATTCTACCAGATCTGCGAACGTTTTGTGTATATTGATCAACCACTTGGTCATTCTCAACATCCTCATGATGAGTGCTAGTGTCAACCAAACGTGTATCGGTTTGTGGTTCTTGATCCTCTTCAAGATCCACAGTTCTACTGCTAGTTCCTTCCGTAAGGAACTTAGCTTCTAAGAACTCAGCCTTCTTGGCAACAAACTCCTTTTTTTCCAATGGATCATAGAAATAATTTCCCATAGAATCTCCAGGATATCCAATGAAGATACACTTAGTAGAACGGCTTTCTAGTTTGTTTGAGGTGGGAGTCTTAACATAAGCCTCACAACCCCATACCTTTAAATATGTGATGGAACCCTTCCATGCCATATTTCAAAAGGTGTCGTTTCCACTTTCTTGGTTGGGGCCATATTCAAAATACGGGCCGCAGAGAGCAAAGCGAAACCCCAAAATGATAGAGGCAATGAGCTTCTAGCCATCATAGATCGAACCATATCTAATAGAGTTCGATTTCTCTGCTCGGACACGCCATTATGTTGTGGTGTTCCAGGTGGAGATAGTTGTGAGACAATACCACAACTTCTAAGATGATCTCTAAAAGCATCACTTAGGTATTCACCTCCTCTATCGGTGCGGAGAATTTTTATTTTCTTGTTGAGTTGATTATCTACTTCATTTTGGAAGATTTTGAACATTTCAAAAGCTTCATCTTTGTGTCTTAACAAGTACACATAACCGTATCGACTATAGTCGTCGGTAAAGGTAATGAAGTATCTTTTATGGTACCTAGTCATTGGTTTAAAAGGACCACATACATCCGAATGTATGATGCCTAATAAATCTTTTGCCCTTTCAGATTTGCCACTAAAAGGTGCCTTAGTCATCTTACCTTGTAAACAAGATTCACATACATCAAATGAATCATATTCACTTGCTTTTAAAAGACCGCACTTTTGAAGTGATTGTATGCGCTTCTTGTTTATATGACCAAGACGGCGATGCCAAAGGTAGGAATCACTCAAATCCAATTTGAGTTTCTTAGTGGTGGTTTGGTACAATGAGCTATCATATAATGTGTTTTCACGAACCAATTCATAAATACCATTAACAGGAATAGCTTTAAAATAAAATGTGACATTTAAAGAAACATGAATTTCATTCTCAATAAATGACAACATAACCATATTGTCTTAATTGGGCAACAGAAATAATGTTCCTAGTCAAACTAGGAGCATACAAAATATTGTTCAAAATTGCTTCCAAACCATTTGGAAGCTTCAAGATATAGTCCCCTCGGCCTTCAACTTGAACCTTTGCCCCATTCCCCATGTAGAGGCTTACATCCCCTTTCTTGAAGTCCTTACTTCTTTTGAACCCCTGCAATTGTTGGGTTTTGTAACATGTAAATCAAAGCTAGTTTAACCATTTAAACTATAAAAACGCAGCGGAAATTAAGTTTTAACATGTTGTTTGTAATCTGAAAATTTCACCATTTTAAACCACAAACAAAACCCAAGAATAAGGATCAATAATATATGTGAAATAGTATTCTATCAAACAAAACAAACAACCATAGGGTGTACAAAGAAACAACCTTTCTTGCACAAGATCTTGAAAATGGAAGAGATGAAGAAAATGATGTTCTTGAATGTCTAGCCTTCAAAAGAGAAGACCTCAAGCTTGTATACCCACAAGCTTTAGCAAACACCTAACTTACCAAGATCAAACCCCTCTTGAACAATCCGAAATTCCAGCCAAAAAATCTTTGAAGTGAAGCCAAAAACCAAAAATTTCAGCTCACTTTTGCCTTGTAGAATCCAAAAATTTTGATGCTAGAGAGAGTTTTCTTGCTTAAGTGTGTGTGAGAGAAAGGTGTATTTGATGGAAGAGTGTAGTAGTATCTAATGACTTGCAAGGACCAAGACAAAAGGGGAGTTCCAATGCACCCATATGGGTGGTCGAAAATGTTCAAAAAAAAGGTTCCCCCTTTTCTAATTTTTATAAAATTACACTCCTTTTATCCATAGTTTATAAAATTAAAACAAATTTTAATTTTATAACATCAACACACTTTTTATTTGTTATTATTTAACCCATTTAAATAACAAACAAATAATATCTCATGAACAAATTATCCATATAATGTTGTTCTTTTACAAAGCAAAGTTTTAGAAAACCAATTTTCTAAATTGGTGTCAATATTTATTTGTATGATCTTATCAACAAATAAACATATATTGGTGTTTTTTTAGCTTGTTATTGGGTATGAACTGACTTGGATCATAACGTACTAACCACATCAATCTTGTATGTGTCTTGGGCATACAAGATCCAACAATCTCCCACTTGCACAAGATTCATAGAAGATTGATGCAAGCAGTAAATACCGCCTAACAACGGTTTACTACTCTTAATACGTATGACTAAGTGCCATTCAATAACATCATCCTCTTCAAGTACCATACTTGAAATGTTTTAGGTGAAACAATCATCTATCCTTTTGTCACAGATGTCATGTTAAATTCCAGAGACACAGAGTGATCATTCTCCATTGATTTAACTTTATCAGGCCTTAGACATTTTACTCTCAATGAATAAGAGGGACAAATCCCATCTTGACAACATACGTCTCTCACAATTACCTTATATCATATATGAACTCAGACTTATGTACTACCATATTTCAGAACAGCGAAGAACTAAGTCAAAGTATAATATTCAGTAAATATCAAGACCCAATATGCATCTCAGGTCATAGGATACCAAATGATGTTCGCCTTTACTCAAAATTACTTATGATCAATCAAGAAGATTCCATGTAGTAATGTTTGAGATGTAGGTCAGTCCAATATTTGCATCCCACAAATATCTATGAACTTTGGCAGCAACCTTTTGCTCTACATTCATCCATATGAATATCTACCAATCCAAGTTCATAATAGTTTTACCTTCATACTTGTTCCCACAAGTATGAACAACTACGGACGTTTTGAGTAAATGATTTACTCATGGATGTTAAACATGCAAAATAGGAATACTAGTTGAATCATTATAACCAAATAATTCATTCAAGTAATAAAGGGTTACAATATCTCAATATAGAAATTAAAGATCATATCCAATTACTAGAATATTGAAGTCCCATGGCACAAGTATGACTTTTATGCTTTGCCTTTTCAAGAAGCTTCGTGAGTGGATCCGCAATGTTTTGATCCGTGTGAATTTTGAGAATAAATATCTTTCTCTTTTCAACTTCATCCCTTATGTAGTTGAATCTTCGTTCAATGTGCCTAGTCTTTTGACGTGCACGGGGTTCTTTGATTTGAGCAATCGCACCCTTGTTATCACAAAGAATTTCTAGGGGGTCCTGAATGGAAGGGACCACCCCTAGATTGGCAATGAACTTCTTTAACCATGCAGCTTCCTGAGCTGCTAATGAAGCAGCGATGTATTCTGACTCTGTAGTTGATAATGCCACCACATCTTGCTTAGAGCTCTTCCAAGAGATTGCTCCTCCATTCAAGATGAAAATTTACCCCGATTGTGATCGTGAATCATCCCGATCAGTTTGGAAACTTGCATCCATGTAACCCTTTACAACGAGTTCCTCCTCACCAGATCCATAGATTAGGAACATATCTTTAGTCCTTCTTAGGTACTTAAGTATGCTCTTAACAGCCATCCAATGACTGCTTCCAGGATTTTGTTGGTATCGGCTTGTCATGCTCAAAGCGCATGACACGTCCGGTCTAGTGCATATCATTGCATACATGATGGATCCTATAGCAGATGCATACGGGATTCCCTTCATTTTGTATTGCTCATCCTTTGAGCTTGGACATTAAGTCTTACTCAATATCGTTCCTCTTTTAATAGGTACGGTACCTTTCTTAGAGTTTTCCATCTTGAACCTTTTCAAGATCTTATTAATGTATGCACTTTGATTCAAACCTATCAACCGCCTTGATCTATCCCTATAGATCTTTATTCCCAAAATATAGGCTGCTTCACCAAGATCCTTAATGAAGAAACAACTTCCAAGCCAGGCTTTTACACCTTCCATGGTTGGAATGTCATTTCCAAATAGTAGAATGTCATCGACATACAATACTAGGAAAGTGTTGATGCTCCCACTAGCTTTCTTATATACACATGCTTCATCAGTGTTTTTGATGAACCCAAATTTGATTACTTCTTCATCAAAACGGTGATTCCAACTTCTCGATGCCTGTTTCAATCCATAGATTGATTTCTTTAACTTGCATACTTTGTTAGGATGTTTTGGATCGACAAAACCTTCAGGCTGAACCATATAGACATCTTCCTCAAGATATCCATTTAGAAAAGTAGTTTTGACATCCATTTACCAAATCTCATAATCATAATGAGCAGCTATGGCAAATAATATCCTAATAGACTTTAGCATTGCAACCGGTGAGAAAGTCTCATCATAATCAACCCCTAGAGTTTGAGTGAAACCTTTTGCTACAAGTCTAGCTTTATAAGTATCCAAGTTTCCATGCATATCGGTTTTCTTCTTGAAAACCCACTTACTTCCAACTATCTTGGAGTTAAGAGGTGGTTCAACCAAGCCCCACACTTGGTTGTCATACATGGATTGCATCTCAACGTTCATGGCTTCAAGCCATTTGTCACAATCCAAATTGGACATTGCATCACGATAGGTGGTTGGTTCATCGGAATCTACCACATAGCATCCGTCTATGAAAAATCCATGTTTTTCAGGTGGATTACTAGTTCTACCAGATCTGCGACGTTTTGTGTACATTGATCAACCACTTGATCATTCCCAACATCCTCATGTTGAGTGCTAGTGTCAACCAAACGTGTATCGGTTTGTGGTTCTTGATCCTCCTCAAGATCCACAGTTCTACTGCTAGTTCCTTCTGTAAGGAACTTAGCTTTTAAGAACTCACCCTTCTTGGCAACAAACTCCTTTTGTTCCAATGGATCATAAAAATAAAATCCCATAGAATATCTAGGATATCCAATGAAGATACACTTAGTGGAACAGCTTTCTAGTTTGTTTGAGGTGGGAGTCTTAACATAAGCCTCTCAACCCTATACCTTTAAATATGATAGTGATGGAACCCTTCCATGCCATGTTTCAAAAGGTGTCGTTTCCACTTTCTTGGTTGGGGCCATATTCAAGATACGGGCCGCAGAGAGCAAAGTGAAACCCCAAAATGATAGAGGCAATGAGCTTCTAGCCATCATAGATCGAATCATGTTCAATAGAGTTCGATTTCTCCGCTTGGACACACCATTGTGTTGTGGTGTTCCAGGTGGAGATAGTTGTGAGACAATACCACAACTTCTAAGATGATCTCTGAAAGCATCACTTACGTATTCACCTCCTCTATCAGTGCTAAGAATTTTTATTTTCTTGTTGAGTTGATTTTCTACTTCATTTTTGAAGATTTTGAACATTTCAAAAGCTTCATCTTTGTGTCTTAACAAGTACACATAACCATATCGACTATAGTCATCGGTAAAAGTAATGAAGTATCTTTCATGGTACCTAGTCATTGGTTTAAAAGGACCACATACATCCGAATGTATGATGCCTAATAAATCTTTTGCCCTTTCAGATTTGCCACTAAAAGGTGCCTTAGTCCTTTTACCTTGTAAACAAGATTCACATACATCAAATGAATCATATTCACTTGCTTTTAAAAGACCACTCTTTTGAAGTGATTGTATGCGCTTCTTGTTTGTTTATATGACCAAGACGGCAGTGCCAAAGGTAGGTATCACTCAAATCCAATTTGAGTTTCTTAGAGGTGGTTTGGTACAATGAGCTATCATATATGTGTTTTCACGAACCAATTCATAAATACCATTACTAGGAATAGCTTTAAAATAAAATATACTATTTAAAGAAACATGAATTTCATTTCAATAAATGTCAAAACATAACCATATTGTCTTAATTGGGCAATAGAAATAATGTTCCTAGCTAAACTAGGAGCATACAAAATATTGTTCAAAATTGCTTCCAAACCATTTGGAAGCTTCAAGATGTAGTCCCCTCGGCCTTCAACTTGAACTTTAGCCCCATTCCCCATGTAGAGGCTAACATCCCCTTTCTTGAAGTCCTTACTTCTTTTGAACCCCTGCATTAAGTTGCAAATGTGAGTTCCACATCCGGTATCCAATACCCATATGTTAGAGGATATTAAATATAGATCAATATGAATCATGTAAATTGTACCTGAGGTTTGCCTGGCATCCCTCTTAGCTTGCAACTCTTTGAGATGGACTGGGTAATTTCTTGCCCAATGTCCAATCTCCCCACACTTAAAGCATGGGTCATTTGAAGCAACCTTTTGCTTCTTCTCCGTTGGTTTTGGTGGAGGCGCTCTTATCACTCCCTTTCCCTTTCCCCTAACGTGCCCTTTACCATTGGCAACATTTGTCTTGGGTGCGGGGTGAGGCCTCTTCTTGTTCCCACCTTCATTGATGGTGAGAACGGGTAAAACCTTTTTTCCCATGGCTGCCTCGGCAGTTTTGAGCATAGAGTGAAGCTCACTTATGTTCTTGTCCCATCCGTTCATGTTATAATTCATGACAAAGTTGTCAAACCTTTTTGACAAAGAGTTGAGGATCAAATCTGTAGCCAACTCTTTCGAGACGGGACAATTCAGCCTTTCGAGGCGGTCAATGTGGCTTTTCATCTTAAGTACATAAGATGAAACAGATTGGGTGTCATATATACGACACGAATGGAGTGCTCGAACCGTTTCGAAGCGCTCTACCCTTGCTTGTTGTTGGAACGTTTCCTTCAACTGGGTAATCATGTCGTATGCTCCATGATGTTCATACTCCTTTTGGAGATCTGGAGTCATACTTGCCATCATGAGGCAAGACACTTGGACCGAGTCCTCAATGTATTTCACCCAATTATTAAAGGCCTCCTCATCATCCTTATTAGGTTGATCGGGAATCGGATTGTCTAAGATGTATGATTGTTTCTCTTGCTTGAGAACAATTCTCAAGTTTCGAAACCAATCAATAAAGTTATTATGGTTTAGACGCTCCTTTTGGAGAATGGTCCTTAGAGATAGTGAGTGAGCGGACGGGATTTCATTGTTTTCATTGTTGTTGGTGGCCATCTACAAAATATAATAAAGTTCAATTTTAGTATTTTCGATATTGTTCATATTTTAATAATTGAAGCCCCTTTTAAGTTTCTTACACAATTTTAAAATTCTAGAATCCAACGTTATTTAAATAGTGGTTAGTTGACCTTTATCCCATTATTTAAATTAACAAGGTAGTCAACGTTTTGACAATTGCAACCCTTTGCAACTTCTAGAGGTATTGGATCGACTTTAAAACATCATATGTATAGTCGGCATGTTATCCCATCAACACCTTTGTAAACCACATTGTAGGTGATCCATTAAATATGGTTTGCAAATCAAGTTACCCTACTTGTACACACATGTGAGTTTTCCAACATAAGTGGTTAGGTGACCTTAATCCTACAAATATGGTATCCCCACCTCAAACCATAAGTTCCCACAAAATGGTTAGGTGACCTTTATCCCATTAAGAGTTTCCAAGTGACTCAACTGTTGTGCAAAAGGACGATGTTATACTTGTTTATAAAAGAAATTTTAAGTTTTCATAATCTTAGTTTAGAAAACTCTATGTACCTTATATTTGCATGCTTTCAAATACAAGGTACCCTATGGTTCACCTTTTAATAAAACCCCTTTTATTAATATCATTAATCCTTTTAATAACCTTTTATTAACCACTTAATGATAAAGAACCATCAATTTTCAGCTTGTTAAGTTTGTTAATGAGTTTGTTATGCATATCCAAATATCAACCAACAATCATACAACAAACATCCAAACAAGCATAATCATACAAACATAAGTGCATAACCATAGCCACTAAGTTGACCACACTTGTTTGCCATCACAAGTGTTGTCATAAGGTCTTTCCTAAGGGTTAAGATGACACATCAAAATGTGTCCATGAACTCCCACTTGAATCCACATCCAAATGCTTCAAGTGTCCATGTCTTTTGTGTCCTTCTTTGGGTCTTCATCTTGTGCATCTTCTTTGACAAAATCATATCCTAATATAATTTTTCTAATAAAAGAAATGCACCTAATCTATTTATTACATAACCAAATGAATAAATAAATTACAACCCTGTAACACCCGGAAATTTCCTTTGTAGCCGACGAGAGAAGAAAAAGAAATAAAGTCCAAAGTCGAGGGACCAAACCCGCCAACGAGAGAAACTTTGATGCAAGGGAGTATAAAAGGGAGGAGGCACTCCCATTCTCCCCATTTTTCAGCCAAGGGAGGAGAAGAGGGAAAGAAGAGAAAAGAGAAGAAGTGTTGGCCCGGGTTGGTTCGAGTAGCCAAAATCGACGTGGAGCGAGTCAAATCGAAGCTCTATTCGACGGGATCGTTAAGGTGAGTTCTAGGACCCCTCTTTTACACGTTTTCAACTGATTTTGGGGCTGGAACACGTCCAAAAACCTATTTTCGAGTTTTTGGGTGAAAACCCGTTTCGATGTATGTATGTATGTGTATGATGCGTTAGAGGCTCGATTTCTTGCTTGGTTATGCTTGTATGAGGTCATGGTATGTTTCCCTAACCTTTAGAAGGGTTGATTTGAGCTTAAAAGAGGCTTGGAAAGGGTTGGAGGCCGAAAACCCGCGGCTGCAGTCGAGCAAACTGCACTCTGCACCAGCTAGGGCTAGGCGACCGACTGGAGGGCGACTGGAGGCCATTCGGCCGATTGAAGTGCGACTGAGGTCCATACGCACGTTTGCTATGCGATTGAGGTCCATACGCATGATGATCATGCGATTGAAGTTCATGTGCTTGGGAGTCATGCGATTGAGAGATGGTGCGACTGAGGTTCATTCGCACTGAGGTTATGCGACTGAAGTCCATGCGCCTGGAGGCCATGCGACTGAGGTTCATTCGCATGAAGAGTATGCGACTGAAGCCCATACGCCTGAAGTCATGCGACTGGAGGCCATACGCAGGAAAGCTATGCGACTGGGAGTCCATTCGCATAAGAGGTCCGTTCGCCCATAGTCCATTCGCATAGGGTCCATTCGCATAGATGCCCATTCGCCTAAGTGTTCAGAAATGATAACCGAGATGGAATTACTCGACGATGTGAAGGGCAGGGACGGTATGAGGTAACGTAGGATGATGGGCTTATGATGTGGATGTTGATGGAGATGATAATGATATGTATGATGCTATGTGTTATGTTAGGCACGGCGGTGCGTGTGATGCATAGTATGTATGATGATGCCGTATGTTTATGTTTATGTTGTGTTCCTTGCTATGTATGATTATCTTTCTATGGCTTTGCGTTGAACGTTAATGAATGAAATGAAAGTATCATGTAACGTAAAGTGAAAGATAAAGAAAAGAGGAACGTAATGAATGAATGCATGCATTAATGAATGAATGAAATCGCGTGAGGTATGTATGTGAAGCGAAGCGAAGTGCACGGATCTAATGCCTTAGGCTCAACCGTGAGAGGTTCAGCTAGTTTATAGTGTGCACGCAAGGGTTCCAGTCTTTGTGGCTGACCTTCGGTGATGTACCCATTTTGATGGGGGTGATGTACCCACTTCGGTGGGGGTGTAGTACCCATTTTGATGGGGGTGATGTACCCACTTCGGTGGGGGTGATGTACCCACTTCGGTGGGGGTGATGTACCCACTTCGGTGGGGGTGTAGTACCCATTTTGATGGGGGTGATGTACCCACTTCGGTGGGGGTGATGTACCCACTTCGGTGGGGGTGTAGTACCCATTTTGATGGGGGTGATGTACCCACTTCGGTGGGGGTGATGTACCCACTTCGGTGGGGGTGATGTACCCACTTCGGTGGGGGTGCAGTACCCATAATGCTGGGGGTGTAATGTATGATGGTTACCCGGGTTACGCATAACTCTGGGGGTGTAGCATGAAGCCATGCATATGTATGAGGTGAGCAACCCGGTCGTTGCAAAAGACTCGAGTACGTGCTATCGTGATGTTGCCTTGGGGTGAGCAACCTTGTTGTTGCAAAAGACTCGGATAGCTTGCTATCGTGATGGGCAATGAGGTGAGCAACCCTAGGGGTGCAAAAGACTCGGATAGCGTACATTCACTGAGATGGCTAATGAGGTGAGCAACTTGGTGTTGCAACAGCCTCGGATGGAGTTCAATTCCTGTGATTGACTCGTATGGGATCTTTGTCGCGTATCCCGGTGTTGTGCCAGTCTTCGGACATGAGTCGGGGGCTTGTGAGCAGGTCCCGGCACAGCATCAGCTTTCGAGCATGAGTCGGGGATATTGCATAAGACAAGATTCGAGTAAGGAAGGGTAATGAGTAAAGAGATGAATGAAAGAATGAACATATGAAATGAACATTAACGAATGATCCTAAATAATGTATGAAATGGGATCCTTGCCATTCGACCTCAGTAATCGTGGCTGTGTGCCATGAAGAGGGTAAAGTCTGACAGGATCTAGGAAGAAGTGAAAGATAATGATAAATGATGAATGTAATGAACGTAATGATGAAGATAATAATGTTATTATCTGTATGTACGTAGGATGTGTGAACGCATGTATGTAACGAATGTTTTTATTAAAGAAAGTAAAGAACGGTTTTACGAAAGGAAAGTAAGTTTTACTTTAAAACTAGAACTCACTCAGCAACGCTGACTTTGATGTGTTTCCAGTTGGCAGGTATGTTGCTGAGGATGGCACGGGGCGGCTACTCAGCGTATTTTGGATGGCATCTTTATGTTTAATGCTTTTGTAATAAATGTAACATGATAATGTTAAAGGAACGATTGTACTGATGTGCAAATGTATTTTGATGAAATGAAATTATGTTTTAATGTTTCCGCTGCAACTATTTATGAAAGGAAAAATGTAAAGTATGTTTTATGTGCGATGAATGACCAACTGTAGGCGTCCCGGGAACGGGGCCTTACAAGTTGGTATCAGAGCCAAAGTTTAAGTGAATTGGGTAAATATTTTCAAAAAAAAAACCTAATCTTAAACTGAGAATGGGACGGAAAGGGAATGGGATGCCAATCTGAGTAGCTGCGTGCCATCAGGTATGTTTTTGTAAAGTTAACCGGTTTTACGTGCGCATGTGATATGGTTTATGTGTTGCTGTTAGATTTAGATACTGATGTAGTCAGGATAGGTAATGCTCGGAGTATGAAGAGTAAAGTAAGTGGCTAATCACAACTGGCCACTGTAATTAGGGACTTACTATACTTGACATAAACTGAGCTGTTCCTTGAATGACTGTGTTAGTGTTTGAATCTTTCAGTGTGTTTAGAGAATGGCTGGTGGAAGATCTTCGAAAGCTTCTCGTGGTGGAGGTGACGGTGGACGTGGTGCTGAACCACGGGTCACAAGAGGAAGGGCAAGGGCCGAAAGGGTAGTTCACGAAGAACCTGTGACCCCTCATCCTGAGGGCGGTGATGAGAATGCTAATCAGAGGGCCTCGATGAGAGAGGCGGTCGTGGAGGAAGTGCATCAGGTCATGCAGACGATTCTACCGTCGGTGGTGACCGAAGTTATAAAGGCTGTTAGAGATGAGGAGAGAAGGGAAAGGGGTAGACCTTCGGACGAAAGGAGACGACCCGAGACTGAAACGGTTCTCTCCGATGACGAAGAGGAAGAAGAAGAGGAAGAGCCTACGCCGGAGGCGGCACGAGGCTGTAACTATGGGGCGTTTCAGCGATGCAAGCCCCCTACTTTTGATGGTAATGGTACTGCTGCTACTGCACACCGATGGGTGAGGGAGATGGAAGCTGTTTTAAATATCAGCGAGTGCCGAGAAGATCAGAAAGTAAAGTTTGCTACCCACTCTTTCGTGGACTCAGCTTTGTGCTGGTGGGACAACATAGTCCAAGTTGAGGGAAGCAGAGCTATCGGAAGAATGAGATGGCCAGAGTTGAAGAGGCTGGTGATTGAGGAGTTCTGTCCTCACCGTGAGATGGATAAAGTTGAAAGAGAGTTCCTGCAGCTGGAGGCGGGAACAATGACGCATCAGCAATACACCACCAAGTTCAACGAAATGGCACGACTGGTGCCGGATCAGGTGACACCCCTCTCACGGAAGATCAAGAGGTATATTCATGGCTTGCCAGCAGACATTCGTAGGCATATGATTGCTGCCCGACCGAGCACGTTTAGGTCGGCGGTTGATTTAGCGGGAAGATTATACGATGAAAGATTGATGGTGGTGACAGAAGGTAGCAAGAAAGGAGATGGTGATCGGGATTGGAATGGGAAGCG
Source organism: Flaveria ramosissima (assembly GCA_025215565.1). Classification (NCBI taxonomy): domain Eukaryota; kingdom Viridiplantae; phylum Streptophyta; class Magnoliopsida; order Asterales; family Asteraceae; genus Flaveria; species Flaveria ramosissima. The sequence goes on from CM046041.1 coordinate 12,541,874, forward strand.
ATTGGGACGCGACGAAGCCGCACCAAGTAACAAAGGTGCACGGGTGGATGACCAGCGTGTGGTCATAAATGATGTGGGTTCTGAAAGGTGTAACAAGTGTGGACACAGGCACCCCGGAGAATGTAGATTGGGGACTGATGCCTGCTTTCGTTGTGGGAGGACCGGGCATGTAGCGAAGAACTGCGGTATGGGGAAGTGTTATTCTTGTGGTGAGGAAGGTCATAAGAGCAGGGACTGTAAGAAGCAAAGGGCTGGAGGCTCGGGAGTGAAGAAGATCGGAGGAAGCTAGGACGGACTCCGATGTTATGTCAGGTATGTTCCTAGTAAATAGATCCTTAGCTTGTGTTATTTAATGTTGGCGTTAGTAAAAGTTTTATTCCTGCTGCTTTCTGTGCTAAATGGCCTGTTAGTGGTAAGAATATAAATACGCCATTCGATGTAGCCTTAAGAGTGGATTGTTTGGCGGACAACGGAGCGAACACTATGTGTTGCAAAAAGATGATACGGTTGATAGTGCCTGAGGGGATCATGGTGATGGCTTAAGGTGATTGAGTCACGACGATTCCGAAGGTGATTTCGATGGCAATGGCGGGAAGGTGCACGAAGCGTGACATGATGGAGTAAGTGAGTAGATGCCTTACTTGTCTACAAGTGAAGGCCGAGCACCAAACGACGTTTGGGAAATATTGAGGCGACTGAGGCTACGACTGAGAAGCTCGAAGGGATCAAAGCCCTGGGGGAAAGCAGTCCGAGACAAACCAGAGGTCGTATGTTGATAAACGACGTAGACCGATTGAACTCCAGGTGGGAGACTGGAGAATAGATGAGACAGAATTGCTTGCGACGGTTTAAGGAATGATAGGTTTCGGGGACGAAACCCATTTAAGGGGGGTGGACTTGTAACACCCGGAAATTTCCTTTGTAGCCGACGAGAGAAGAAAAAGAAATAAAGTCCAAAGTCGAGGGACCAAACCCGCCAACGAGAGAAACTTTGATGCAAGGGAGTATAAAAGGGAGGAGGCACTCCCATTCTCCCCATTTTTCAGCCAAGGGAGGAGAAGAGGGAAAGAAGAGAAAAGAGAAGAAGTGTTGGCCCGGGTTGGTTCGAGTAGCCAAAATCGACGTGGAGCGAGTCAAATCGAAGCTCTATTCGACGGGATCGTTAAGGTGAGTTCTAGGACCCCTCTTTTACACGTTTTCAACTGATTTTGGGGCTGGAACACGTCCAAAAACCTATTTTCGAGTTTTTGGGTGAAAACCCGTTTCGATGTATGTATGTATGTGTATGATGCGTTAGAGGCTCGATTTCTTGCTTGGTTATGCTTGTATGAGGTCATGGTATGTTTCCCTAACCTTTAGAAGGGTTGATTTGAGCTTAAAAGAGGCTTGGAAAGGGTTGGAGGCCGAAAACCCGCGGCTGCAGTCGAGCAAACTGCACTCTGCACCAGCTAGGGCTAGGCGACCGACTGGAGGGCGACTGGAGGCCATTCGGCCGATTGAAGTGCGACTGAGGTCCATACGCACGTTTGCTATGCGATTGAGGTCCATACGCATGATGATCATGCGATTGAAGTTCATGTGCTTGGGAGTCATGCGATTGAGAGATGGTGCGACTGAGGTTCATTCGCACTGAGGTTATGCGACTGAAGTCCATGCGCCTGGAGGCCATGCGACTGAGGTTCATTCGCATGAAGAGTATGCGACTGAAGCCCATACGCCTGAAGTCATGCGACTGGAGGCCATACGCAGGAAAGCTATGCGACTGGGAGTCCATTCGCATAAGAGGTCCGTTCGCCCATAGTCCATTCGCATAGGGTCCATTCGCATAGATGCCCATTCGCCTAAGTGTTCAGAAATGATAACCGAGATGGAATTACTCGACGATGTGAAGGGCAGGGACGGTATGAGGTAACGTAGGATGATGGGCTTATGATGTGGATGTTGATGGAGATGATAATGATATGTATGATGTTATGTGTTATGTTAGGCACGGCGGTGCGTGTGATGCATAGTATGTATGATGATGCCGTATGTTTATGTTTATGTTGTGTTCCTTGCTATGTATGATTATCTTTCTATGGCTTTGCGTTGAACGTTAATGAATGAAATGAAAGTATCATGTAACGTAAAGTGAAAGATAAAGAAAAGAGGAACGTAATGAATGAATGCATGCATTAATGAATGAATGAAATCGCGTGAGGTATGTATGTGAAGCGAAGCGAAGTGCACGGATCTAATGCCTTAGGCTCAACCGTGAGAGGTTCAGCTAGTTTATAGTGTGCACGCAAGGGTTCCAGTCTTTGTGGCTGACCTTCGGTGATGTACCCATTTTGATGGGGGTGATGTACCCACTTCGGTGGGGGTGTAGTACCCATTTTGATGGGGGTGATGTACCCACTTCGGTGGGGGTGATGTACCCACTTCGGTGGGGGTGATGTACCCACTTCGGTGGGGGTGTAGTACCCATTTTGATGGGGGTGATGTACCCACTTCGGTGGGGGTGATGTACCCACTTCGGTGGGGGTGTAGTACCCATTTTGATGGGGGTGATGTACCCACTTCGGTGGGGGTGATGTACCCACTTCGGTGGGGGTGATGTACCCACTTCGGTGGGGGTGCAGTACCCATAATGCTGGGGGTGTAATGTATGATGGTTACCCGGGTTACGCATAACTCTGGGGGTGTAGCATGAAGCCATGCATATGTATGAGGTGAGCAACCCGGTCGTTGCAAAAGACTCGAGTACGTGCTATCGTGATGTTGCCTTGGGGTGAGCAACCTTGTTGTTGCAAAAGACTCGGATAGCTTGCTATCGTGATGGGCAATGAGGTGAGCAACCCTAGGGGTGCAAAAGACTCGGATAGCGTACATTCACTGAGATGGCTAATGAGGTGAGCGACTTGGTGTTGCAACAGCCTCGGATGGAGTTCAATTCCTGTGATTGACTCGTATGGGATCTTTGTCGCGTATCCCGGTGTTGTGTCAGTCTTCGGACATGAGTCGGGGGCTTGTGAGCAGGTCCCGGCACAGCATCAGCTTTCGAGCATGAGTCGGGGATATTGCATAAGACAAGATTCGAGTAAGGAAGGGTAATGAGTAAAGAGATGAATGAAAGAATGAACATATGAAATGAACATTAACGAATGATCCTAAATAATGTATGAAATGGGATCCTTGCCATTCGACCTCAGTAATCGTGGCTGTGTGCCATGAAGAGGGTAAAGTCTGACAGGATCTAGGAAGAAGTGAAAGATAATGATAAATGATGAATGTAATGAACGTAATGATGAAGATAATAATGTTATTATCTGTATGTACGTAGGATGTGTGAACGCATGTATGTAACGAATGTTTTTATTAAAGAAAGTAAAGAACGGTTTTACGAAAGGAAAGTAAGTTTTACTTTAAAACTAGAACTCACTCAGCAACGCTGACTTTGATGTGTTTCCAGTTGGCAGGTATGTTGCTGAGGATGGCACGGGGCGGCTACTCAGCGTATTTTGGATGGCATCTTTATGTTTAATGCTTTTGTAATAAATATAACATGATAATGTTAAAGGAACGATTGTACTGATGTGCAAATGTATTTTGATGAAATGAAATTATGTTTTAATGTTTCCGCTGCAACTATTTATGAAAGGAAAAATGTAAAGTATGTTTTATGTGCGATGAATGACCAACTGTATGCGTCCCGGGAACGGGGCCTTACAAACCCAAAATACGAACACAAATATTACAACCCATAAAAGAATCAAAACCAATATGACAAACCACAATCAACCAAATCCAAAACACATAAGGCCAAGGCTATGTTATGCACCAAAATAAGAAACATATACAACATTCAAGAACAACAATGAACCCCTTATTTCAGCCCTAAAGTTTCAGCCAACATGAACCAAAACTTTAAGGTTTGTCCAAACAACACAATCAACCATTTGATGTAAATCTTTCAAGGTTTATACTAAAGCATGCAAGATTAAACCTTGAAACATAAGGGATTCATACATCCACAACATAACAGCCCCTAATGGGTTGAAAAAGTCCATGAAAACTAACTTATCAAGACCTTTTGAAGCACATATTCCACATATCCGGCTCTAGATGCCATTGTTGGGTTTTGTAACATGTAAATCAAAGCTAGTTTAACCATTTACACTATAAAAATGCAGCGGAAATTAAGTTTTAACATGTTGTTTGTAATCTGAAAATTTCACCATTTTAAACCACAAACAAAACCCAAGAATAATGATCAATAATATATGTGAAATAGTATGCTATCAAACAAAACAAACAACCATAGGGTGTACAAAGAAACAACCTTTCTTACACAAGATGTTGAAAATGGAAGAGATGAAGAAAATGATGTTCTTGAATGTCTAGCCTTCAAAAGAGAAGACCTCAAGCTTGTATACCCACAAGCTTTAGCAAACACCTAACTTGTTAGGAAGTGAAGCACCAAGATCAAACCCCTCTTGAACAATCCGAAATTCCAGCCAAAAAATCTTTGAAGTGCAGCCAAAAACCAAAAATTTCAGCTCACTTTTGCCTTGTAGAATCCGAAAACTTTGATGCTAGAGAGAGTTTTCTTGCTTAAGTGTGTGTGAGAGAAAGGTGTATTTGATGGAAGAGTGTAGTAGTATCCAATGACTTGCAAGGACCAAGACAAAAGGGGAGTTCCAATGCCCCCATATGGGTGGCCGAAAATGTTCAAAAAAAAAAGGTTCCCCCTTTTCTAATTTTTATAAAATTACACTCCTTTAAATCCATAGTTTATATATATAAAACAAATTTTAATTTTATAACATCAACACACTTTTTATTTGTTATTATTTAACCAATTTAAATAACAAACAAATAATATCACATGAACAAATTATCCATATAATGTTGTTCTTTTACAAAAGCAAAGTTTTAGAAAACCAATTTTCTAAATTGGTGTCAATATTTATTTGTATGATCTCATCAACAAATAAACATATATTGGTGTTTATTTAGGTTGTTATTGGGTATGACCCGACTTGGATTATAACGTACTAACCACATCAATCTTGTGTGTGTCTTGGGCATACAAGATCCAACAGCAATAAGTTGCAAATGTGAGTTTCACATCCGGTATCCAATACCCATGTGTTAGAGGATATTAGATTTAGATCAATATGAATCATGAAAATTGTACATGAGGTTTGCCCGACATCCCTCTTTGCTTGCAACTCTTAAAGATGGACTGGGCAATTTCTTGCCCAATGTCCAATCTCCCCACACTTAAAGCATGGGTCATTTGAAGCAACCTTTTGCTTCTTCTCCGCCGGTTTTGGTGGTGGCGCTCTTACCACTCTCTTTCCATTTCCCCTAACGTGCCCTTTACCCTTGGCAACATTTGCCTTGGGTGCGGGGTGAGGCCTCTTCTTGTTCCCACCTTCATTGATGGTGAGAACGGGTAAAACCCTTTTACCCATGGCCGCCTCGGCAGTTTTGAGCATAGAGTGAAGCTCACTTATGTTCTTGTCCCACCTGTTCATGTTATAATTCATGACAAAGTTGTCAAACCTTTTTGACAAAGAGTTGAGGATCAAATCCGTAGCCAACTCTTTCGAGACGGGACAATTCAGCCTTTTGAGGCGGTCGATGTGGCTTTTCATCTTAAGTACATAAGATGAAATAGATTGGGTGTCATCCATACGACACGAATGGAGTGCTCGAACCGTTTCGAAGCGCTCAACCCGTGCTTGTCGTTGGAACGTTTCCTTCAACTGGGTTATCATGTCGTATGCTCCATGATGTTCATACTCCTTTTGGGGATCTGGAGTCATACTTGCCAACATGAGGCAAGACACTTGGACCGAGTCCTCAGTGTATTTCACCCAATTATTAAAGGCCTCCTCATCATCCTCATTAGGTTGATCGGGAATCGGATCGTCTAAGATGTATGATCGTTTCTCTTGCTTGAGAACAATTCTCAAGTTTCGAAACCAATCAATAAAGTTATTATGGTTTAGACGCTCCTTTTGGAGAATGGTCCTTAGTGATAGTGAGTGAGCGGACGGGATTTCATTGTTTTCATTATTGTTGGTGGCCATCTACAAAATATAACAAAGTTCAATTTTAGTATTTTTGATATTGTTCATTTTTCTTAATAATTAAAACCCCTTTTAAGTGTCTTACATAATTTTAAAATCTAGAATACAACGTTACATTTAAATAGTGGTTAAGTGACCTTTATCCCATTATTTAAATTAACAAGGTAGTCAACAATTTGACAATTACAACCCTTTGCAACTTCTAGGGTATGGGATCGACTTTAAAACATCATATGTATAGTCGGCATGATCATCCCATCAACACCTTTGTAAACCATATTGTAGGTGATCCATTTAACATGGTTTGCAAATCAAGTTACCCTACTTGCACACACATGTGAGTTTTCCAACATAAGTGGTTATGTGACCTTTATCCCACAAATATGGTATCCCCACCTCAAGCCAGAAGTTCCCTCAAAACGGTTAGGTGACCTTTATCCCATTAAGAGTTTCCAAATGACTCAAGTGTTGTGCAAAAGGATAGTGTTAAACTTGTTTATAAAAGAAATTTTAAGTTTTCATAATCTTAGTTTAGAAAACTCTATGTACCTTATATTTGCATGCTTCCAAATACAAGGTACCCTATGGTTCACTTTTAATAAAACCTCTTTTATTAAAACCATTAATCCTTTTAATAACCCTTTATTAACCACTTAATGATAAAGAACCATCAAATTTTCAGCTTGTTAAGTTTGTTAATGAGTTTGTTATGCATATCTAGATATCAACCAATCAATCAAACAACAACATCCAAACAAGCATAAACATACAAACATGAGTGCATAATCATAGCCACTAAGTTGACTACACTTGTTTGCAATCACAAGTGTTGTCATAAGGTCTTTCCTAAGGGTTGAGATGACACATCAAAATGTGTCGATGAACTCCCACTTGAATCCACATCCAAAAGCTTCAAGAGTCCATGTCGTTTGTGTCCTTCTTTGAGTCTTCATCTTGTGCATCTTCTTTTACAAAAATCATATCCTAATACAATGTTTCTAATTAAAGGAATGCACCTAATCTATTTATTACATAACCAAATGAATAAATAAATTACAACCCAAAATACAAACACAAATATTACAACCCTTACAAGAATCAAAATCAATATGACAAACCACAATCAACCAAATCCAAAACACATAAGGCCAAGGCTATGTTATGCACCAATATAAGAAACATATACAACATCCAAGAACAACAATGAACCCCTTATTTCAGCCCTAAAGTTTCAGCCAACATGAACCAAAACTTTAAGGTTTTGTCCAAACAACAAAATCAACCATTTGATGTAAATCTTTCAAGGTTTATACTAAAGCATGCAAGATTAAACCTTGAAACATAAGGGATTCATACATCCACAACAAAACAGCCCCTAATGCGTTGAAAAAGTCCATGAAAACTAACTTTTCAAGACCTTTTGACGCACATATTCCACATATCCGGCTCTAGATGCCATTGTTGGGTTTTGTAACATGTAAACCAAGGCTAGTTTAACCATTTAAACTATAAAAACGCAGCGGAATATAGGTTTTAACATATGGTTTGTAATCTGAAAATTTTACCATTTTAAAGCACAAACAAAACCCAAAATCCAGGATCAACAATGTATGTGCAATAGTATGCTATCAAACAAAACAAACAACCATAGGGTGTACAAAGAAACAACCTTTCTTGCACAAGATGTTGTAGATGTAAAAGAGAAAGAAGATGATGTTCTTGAATGTCTAGCCTTCAAAGGAGAAGACCTCAAGCTTGTATACCCGCAAGCCATTTCAAACACCAAGCTTGTTAGGGAGCACAACACCAAAGAACTCTCTTCCTTTGCTCCTCAAAAGTCCGAAAATTTCAGCTTGTTCTTCCTGGAATCCGAAAATTTCAGCCTCCTTGGAGAGAGTTTTGCAATGTGTGTGTGTAAGAGAAAGTGTGGGTTAGAGAGAAGAGTGTTAGGAGTGTCCTTAAGTATTCCTTAGATCAAAAGAAAATCAAGAACTCCAGCCCTTTTGGGGGCCAAAATCCATACTTAAAATGGGTTCCCCCCATTTTAATTTTTATAAAAAGTTACACTCTTAACCCATTACTTTATAAAATTAAAACCTCTTTTAATTTTATAACATTAACACACTTTTATTTGTCATTATTTAACTCATTTAAATAATGAAACAAATAATCTCTCATGAACAAATTATCTATATAATGTTGTTCTATTACAAAGCAACGTTTTAGAAAACCCATTTTCTAAATTGGTGTCAATATTTATTTGTATGATCTCATCAACAAATAAACATATTGGTGTTTGTATAGCTTGTTATTGGGTATGACCTGACTTGGATCGTAACGTACTAACCACATCAATCTTGTATGTGTCTTGGGCATATAAGATCCAACAGATACAAGTTTTAAATGATCAAAAACCATACGCATTCATTCAATAAGAACCGAGAATCAAATTATAGTTACTAAATGAAAGTGATCATATGTCAAACCTGAAACACAATATGTGATTGATAAAAGGATGTTAAATCAAGGTAACACGACCCAGTGGATAACATTTATTCAAATTTCAATCAAAATTGGGTGCTTATAGATTTTTGGATTAAATTATTCTTGAAAGCTAAATAAAATACATAAAAAAGGAACTACTTATACAATGACGTTAAACTACAAGAGTTCTCACATGGATAGTTTACGCTATCCATAACAACCATTCATAATATGCCAATTCCATTCTCAAGCCTTCTGTGACATCTCGTAATTTTGTTAACTTGGAAGTTAATTTTGTTAAAAACTAAAAGGGCCTTTTATGTCAATTTTGAAAGTTTTGAGGACTTAATAATTAATTAGGTGATTAACAAATTAAAACAATAATAATAACATTATAAGTGTTATAATGTTTGCTTATTATTATGAAATTTAAGGTGTTAATGATCTTAAATAAAAAAAAATAACTAGTATTATTATTATAATAATGACACTAATAATAATGATAGTAATCATAATAATAATAATAATACTTATAATAATTAGGAATAATAATAATGATATCAATGATAACAACTTGTAACATTTAGTTAAACTTAAAAAGAAAAAGTCTAGGGGGCTTTATTGCCAATTTAAAAACTTAAAACATAAGTTTCTCACATGAAATGATAAAAACAAAACCAAAGGGGCTATTTGTGTAATGTTTGAAAAAGTGAACCCAAACCCCCCCCCCTTTTTCCCGTCGGTTTCCCCGGTGGCCTCTCATCTCCGGCCACAAACTCCGGCGACCACTAAAACCTCTACAAACCATCGAATTGAATGCAATCAAACCGTTCTAACCCTTCACTATCTTGATTCGAACCTGCTTCCCTACATTTAATCGATTTTAATTGATATTATGAACATTCAACAAAGAACCGAACATCGCATTCAACTATCGAACGGTTATGCCTCAATCACTAGCACATTTAACCAAATTAATTGAACAAAAACGCTCTGAGGATGATTACGAATTCATACATATCAATCATTGCTGTTAACATCGCGAAACTATAATCGAATTGTACACGAAACAACCGAAACCAATTCATAACTCGAACGCCTCTTCTGAGCATCTTAAATCAAAATTGTTTGAGGGCTTTTGCTTTTTACCATCATACGAAGCTTTCCAAGTGGTCAATTGAATCAAACTATCAAGAATCAGTTCGGGTTGATGTATCCACGATCGCACGTGTTCGTGTTCATGTTTGCTAACCAAACGAAACCAATCCAGGTAATTAAGTACATCTATATGCTCGATTTCACATGGGGATCAAAAGCCCTATGATAATCGACAGTAACATCAACAGATTCATGTTCAATTTGGAACAATTCGATTCTAGGGTTCTTTAGAAAATGGGGTTTTCTTTAATTGTTGTTTTTAGTAATCATTTTTCAAAACTAAACAGACTCTGGGCTTAGCCCAGCTGGTTACCATCTTACAGTTTAAACCGGAGGTCGTGGGTTCAAACCCAGCCTCCGGCATCTATTATTTTTTTTGCTACTTTTTATATATTATAAACCCTATAAATTATACTAATTTGTATTAAATCAAATTAAAAAAAATTAGTTTATAATTAAAACCTTTCAGAAACTTTTAATTTAATTTTTAAGTTTTTTTTAAAAACTTATGATTTCCAAATTAATCATTTTATAAAAGATAATAAAGATTATAGAAACTTTACTAAATATTCTATGTAATTTCAATGTTGTAAATCTATTATTACTCAACTATGAATTATTCTAAAACAATATAAATCTATATGTTAAATAAATAATTATTTAAATAGTTATTAAAATAATTAGATATTTATCTATTTATCTAACCATATTATATCATAATAAGTTTATAAATTCATTTCTTAAATTTTTGAAACATATAAAACAATATAACGTGCTATTATACTTTATTGTTAATTTTTTTGGATTGTGTATTATAAGACCTTTACATTAAATCAATTAAAAGCTCAAAACTTTATAAAATGATGTTCAACAATTTTAACGTCAATTAATTAAGTATTTATCAAGTCTTAAATAATTATTTATATGCTTATGGACTTGATGTAATAAAACATTTAAATAATAAAGGACTTAATATGATCTTTATTAATCTCTAAAAGTTTGGAAATTATATACTATTCTTAGAAAATTATTAAGATTTAATTACATCATTATTATCAAATTTCATTTCTAAAATATTTAATCATATAAACCTATATAATTCCTTCTAATGGAATCAAAATGTAAATAACTACATTATAAACTTATTGCTTAGCAAAAACCTTAAAAATATTAACACCCTAATTCTTGTGAACGTTAATCGTATTGTTAACCTTAATCTTATCTTGTAAATTATATATTTAGGTGCTTGTAATGGATACTTTGGATTTATCTTTTGGATCTTACCTTAATCTTTTACATCATCTTGTGAGTTTTCCATGTGAGTATTTCCATACCCCTTTTCTTATTTTCACACTTTGGGGTGAAACATGTTAACTTATACTATGCACTTGTAAACTTATTTGAGACTTGTAAACCTATGGCAATTCATCTTGTAAAGTTGTGGTTAGTTGAACTTTTGTGGTTACCATGTTATGGCGTTATATGTACAATCATTAACTATTGCTAGCCCAGCGAAGTCATAGATCTATGGGTAAGACAAGCCTGCTTGGTTGATCCAAGTACACTTAGCTGATCGTATATACTTTTAACGTTTGAGACTTGTAAAACTATTGTCAAGGTTTGATTGTTGCATTGTTCATAACATCCCTAATCACTTTATTCACTAACTTATGACTTGAATTGCCATCTTTTATATACTTATGTATTGAAAACTATGGATTGCTCACCAACATTTTTATGTTGACCTCTTATTTTTAACATGTTTCAGGAATACCCCAAGTTTGTGATCTACTCTTTGAAGCTTGCACATCTAGGAATGGACCTAGATAAATAAATAAAATAAGAATCATTTGTACATTCTATGTTTTGTTTTTATTCTTTATGAGACTTATGTATGTAATGTGACAATTGAAACTTATGTTTAAATTATATTTGAATCATTAATAGCGTTATGTGGCTGTGAACGATCTTAACTCTCACTCCTCGACGTTTCCGCCGTCAAGGTTGGGGTGTGACAGATTGGTATCAGAGCCCATAACTATAGGGATTTAGGTTATTAGAAATGGTGACCTAGACTATAGTTGCATGAACCTCATAGAAAGAACCTTATACTTTTGTGCTTACATGTTGTTTGCATGCTACATAATGCTATGCCTTTTGTGCAACTTGATGCCTTAGCATAGGATTGCCTTATGTATGCTTAACTTAGTTACTTGTCTCCCTAAACTTAACTTTGACTCCTTGACTCTCCCCGACAAAATGAACTTCCTAAACTTATTCTTAACGAGATGTGGGATCTACACTTATCATCGTGGGTTTAGTTCCATAGACTCTATGTCTAATCTATGAAAATCTCATCAAGGTTTTGACTTCATAAACCAAAGAAATTTGTGTGACACATAGACACCTGTATTCTGGATTTCCTGGCAAAAGGCCTTCGGGCTAAGGCAAGCATATCGTATAAATCTCATTGTGAGACCAGCTATGCTTACCTGGGGATTTCTGGAATGAGTGATAAACTATGGTCAACATACACAAGTCTCTATGGTAAATGGGTCAATTTACCTTGACGTGTCAACGATTCCAAATGGTAATGCGTTACCAAATGGAACCATCCCCTTTGTATCTTAAAAATCTTTGATTCCTTGAACTGGTATCTCTTCATTCTTATCATACGTAATGTTCCTGTTGATATTGAACCTAACCTACATTTCAACTCTTACGTTTAAACACCGTAATACGTTGAGCGTTTCATGTAACTATCTTTATATCTTGACCAACGTGAACATGGATCTTAATATACCCAAAGATATTGGGAATCTAAACCGAATGATCATCAAAAACTTTAAACCGTTACTTATGGTTCTCAAGCCTTCTTAAGGATGTGTCCCATAACTAAGAACATGCAATGCCATAGGTGGAATTCCTACATCTCGAGATACTTTGCCTAGGCAAAGTGTAAATGGTGATTTGACTCGATCATTGAATCCATTTACTTGACTCGAAATCCTTGAGATGAGTGATCACTTATAAGTACGCGTGTCTTCAATAAGGCTATGGTTGACCTTATATCTTGAGAAGTCCATGTACTCCTTTCGATTGTGAATCGAATGTTCACATCTCATTGTGGTGTTGAATAAATTCCTGCCCTTGATTTTGTTTTCCCGATTGAGACCATCCAAGATTTGAACACCACAACGAAATCTGTTATCTCGAACCTTGATCTTAAGCTTGAAAACATGATTTTTCCTTTTGTTACATTAATGTAACTAGAAATTTTCTGAATTTTTAATGGATACTCTCTTCCTTTCGTTGATAAGTCGAACTTCATACCGTTTGCACCGTGGGAGATGCACGAGTTGCAAGTCAACCTATGACTAAGAACACTTGTATTTCCTAAATTCTAACTCATCAAAACAGGGGTGATTCTCTTACTTTGATGATTCTCTATTCGTTTCGATAAATGGTTTCCAATCGCGTGTTTTATGAAATTTAACCCTCTGGATTGGGGTGATTACCTTATCTTGAGGATTGACTTCAATTATTTTCTTTGGAATGGCATTTCACAAATGACATGATCTCACCAAAATAGGATTGAAACCCGTACTTTGGTGACGAATGTCAATCTTCGATTGTTTTCTTGCTATTATGAAATTCAATCATCGAGATAGGCGTGAATTCCATACCTTGATGATAATATCATCTTTATGAATTGTATTTGTTCAAATGAGTCGACTTCATCAAAGTAGGGGTGAATTCTGGATTTTGATGAAGAATTTCATTTTGTTATATTTTGTTTTTGTAAAACTTCACCGTTAAGATAGGAGTGATTTCCCTTACCTTAATGGTGAGTTACCTCGTCTTATTTCTGTGAATCCTCAACAAGGAGTTGGGATCGAGCTTTTTGATTGGTAAGTTAGAGGTCCTACCTTGAGAAGACACCCTCAAGCTAGGAGTGAAAACCATACTTTGATGACTATTCTCATTTCTTGATCTCCAACTTACCAAGGTTTTAATCAAGTGACAAGAAACATGTAGTAACTTGAAGGGTGAACCAATGTTAGTGTTTGGACCTATCAAGCCAAAGCATGATTTCTGAACTTGAAAGGAGACCCGATCACTCTAGGTTGATTTTGATTTCGAGTTTGGAACATTTAAATTCTTAAATTGATTTCTTTTCCTTTATCCTTATGTTTTGATATGATCTAGCTATATCGAACCATTTATTCCTTACTTAACAACTTTCATTTTGAGATATCATCAACACATGTTTGTGTGATGGTAGTCTTCTTAAACGATCTTTCTACTAAATAAAGACATTATCAACTTGTGGTTATGTCTTTCTAGACATACGAATGTTCTCGATTGTGCTCATGGGTTTGATGAACTGTGTATGCAAACTATACTTGGAAATTTGCTACCTTGCAAAATATAAGTACATTTCCTATTGTTCATGTCATTTCTTAAATCGTCTTGAATCCTTAACCATTGAAAATCATTAAAACACTATCTTGACTTCGATCAACGAGACTCGTTATTATTTACATTGTGACGCGGATATAAAGGTTCATAAACCTTCGTAACTTGTAGTCATGGGTTTGGCATAAAGGAAAAGACGTAACTTGGTATGTATCCAAGTGTCTTACCTTCACATATGACAAGACCTAACATTCGTGACCCTATGGATCTTCCGTTTAACTTTTCATTCACTAAGTGTCTCTTATCTTCGCTGTCATGATGACAATCGGTGCATTATAGACCGATTGGTTAATTGCATATCAACTCATGTGGGATAACGGGTCGAGAAATTGACTTGTATCCATCTCAAATAGTCGTATACCGTGGTATGTCGTTAAATATCGATCGTTAATTTTAATGATCGATTCATTTTCCTGCTATTAGCAATGTTTCTAGTCATCATTGTGAACTCATTCCAAAATCTTCGCATATCGTATAATTCTTAGACCGATGGTTTGGTCAAGGGAGCAATACATATTCACAAGATATGCGTTAAGACCGTTTCATATAGTGACGTTTGGGATTCTTAAACTCTGACGGTCAACCTTTTTCTTATCATTGTTGGTCCTTTTATTGATTTCTAGACATCAATATACTACGAAATTACATTCTAGAAGTTGTGACTTATGAATCTAAGGTACCACGGTAAGCTCGTTATCGTTTTTTTTTATGTTTCATCTCAAAACGTCTCGCGTTTATTATGTTGAGAATCTTGTAATATTCCATAAAGTGAAGCGTTCCACCTGTAACCAAGTGTCAAACACTGTTCGTTGAACAGTGTCCTTTCATTACAATTTCTTTGTTTCATCTAAGTTCATTTTTAATTTCGGGACGAAATTCTTTTAAGTTGGGGAGACTGTGACATCTCGTAATTTTGTTAACTTGGAAGTTAATTTTGTTAAAAACTAAAAGGGCCTTTTATGTCAATTTTGAAAGTTTTGAGGACTTAATAATTAATTAGGTGATTAACAAATTAAAACAATAATAATAACATTATAAGTGTTATAATGTTTGCTTATTATTATGAAATTTAAGGTGTTAATGATCTTAAATAAAAAAAAATAACTAGTATTATTATTATAATAATGACACTAATAATAATGATAGTAATCATAATAATAATAATAATACTTATAATAATTAGGAATAATAATAATGATATCAATGATAACAACTTGTAACATTTAGTTAAACTTAAAAAGAAAAAGTCTAGGGGGCTTTATTGCCAATTTAAAAACTTAAAACATAAGTTTCTCACATGAAATGATAAAAACAAAACCAAAGGGGCTATTTGTGTAATGTTTGAAAAAGTGAACCCAAACCCCCCCCCCTTTTTCCCGTCGGTTTCCCCGGTGGCCTCTCATCTCCGGCCACAAACTCCGGCGACCACTAAAACCTCTACAAACCATCGAATTGAATGCAATCAAACCGTTCTAACCCTTCACTATCTTGATTCGAACCTGCTTCCCTACATTTAATCGATTTTAATTGATATTATGAACATTCAACAAAGAACCGAACATCGCATTCAACTATCGAACGGTTATGCCTCAATCACTAGCACATTTAACCAAATTAATTGAACAAAAACGCTCTGAGGATGATTACGAATTCATACATATCAATCATTGCTGTTAACATCGCGAAACTATAATCGAATTGTACACGAAACAACCGAAACCAATTCATAACTCGAACGCCTCTTCTGAGCATCTTAAATCAAAATTGTTTGAGGGCTTTTGCTTTTTACCATCATACGAAGCTTTCCAAGTGGTCAATTGAATCAAACTATCAAGAATCAGTTCGGGTTGATGTATCCACGATCGCACGTGTTCGTGTTCATGTTTGCTAACCAAACGAAACCAATCCAGGTAATTAAGTACATCTATATGCTCGATTTCACATGGGGATCAAAAGCCCTATGATAATCGACAGTAACATCAACAGATTCATGTTCAATTTGGAACAATTCGATTCTAGGGTTCTTTAGAAAATGGGGTTTTCTTTAATTGTTGTTTTTAGTAATCATTTTTCAAAACTAAACAGACTCTGGGCTTAGCCCAGCTGGTTACCACCTTACAGTTTAAACCGGAGGTCGTGGGTTCAAACCCAGCCTCCGGCATCTATTATTTTTTTTGCTACTTTTTATATATTATAAACCCTATAAATTATACTAATTTGTATTAAATCAAATTAAAAAAAATTAGTTTATAATTAAAACCTTTCAGAAACTTTTAATTTAATTTTTAAGTTTTTTTAAAAACTTATGATTTCCAAATTAATCATTTTATAAAAGATAATAAAGATTATAGAAACTTTACTAAATATTCTATGTAATTTCAATGTTGTAAATCTATTATTACTCAACTATGAATTATTCTAAAACAATATAAATCTATATGTTAAATAAATAATTATTTAAATAGTTATTAAAATAATTAGATATTTATCTATTTATCTAACCATATTATATCATAATAAGTTTATAAATTCATTTCTTAAATTTTTGAAACATATAAAACAATATAACGTGCTATTATACTTTATTGTTAATTTTTTTTGGATTGTGTATTATAAGACCTTTACATTAAATCAATTAAAAGCTCAAAACTTTATAAAATGATGTTCAACAATTTTAACGTCAATTAATTAAGTATTTATCAAGTCTTAAATAATTATTTATATGCTTATGGACTTGATGTAATAAAACATTTAAATAATAAAGGACTTAATATGATCTTTATTAATCTCTAAAAGTTTGGAAATTATATACTATTCTTAGAAAATTATTAAGATTTAATTACATCATTATTATCAAATTTCATTTCTAAAATATTTAATCATATAAACCTATATAATTCCTTCTAATGGAATCAAAATGTAAATAACTACATTATAAACTTATTGCTTAGCAAAAACCTTAAAAATATTAACACCCTAATTCTTGTGAACGTTAATCGTATTGTTAACCTTAATCTTATCTTGTAAATTATATATTTAGGTGCTTGTAATGGATACTTTGGATTTATCTTTTGGATCTTACCTTAATCTTTTACATCATCTTGTGAGTTTTCCATGTGAGTATTTCCATACCCCTTT
Organism: Flaveria ramosissima; assembly: GCA_025215565.1. Classification (NCBI taxonomy): domain Eukaryota; kingdom Viridiplantae; phylum Streptophyta; class Magnoliopsida; order Asterales; family Asteraceae; genus Flaveria; species Flaveria ramosissima. The sequence continues at coordinate 12,559,213 of CM046041.1, forward strand.
TCTTATTTTCACACTTTGGGGTGAAACATGTTAACTTATACTATGCACTTGTAAACTTATTTGAGACTTGTAAACCTATGGCAATTCATCTTGTAAAGTTGTGGTTAGTTGAACTTTTGTGGTTACCATGTTATGGCGTTATATGTACAATCATTAACTATTGCTAGCCCAGCGAAGTCATAGATCTATGGGTAAGACAAGCCTGCTTGGTTGATCCAAGTACACTTAGCTGATCGTATATACTTTTAACGTTTGAGACTTGTAAAACTATTGTCAAGGTTTGATTGTTGCATTGTTCATAACATCCCTAATCACTTTATTCACTAACTTATGACTTGAATTGCCATCTTTTATATACTTATGTATTGAAAACTATGGATTGCTCACCAACATTTTTATGTTGACCTCTTATTTTTAACATGTTTCAGGAATACCCCAAGTTTGTGATCTACTCTTTGAAGCTTGCACATCTAGGAATGGACCTAGATAAATAAATAAAATAATAATCATTTGTACATTCTATGTTTTGTTTTTATTCTTTATGAGACTTATGTATGTAATGTGACAATTGAAACTTATGTTTAAATTATATTTGAATCATTAATAGCGTTATGTGGCTGTGAACGATCTTAACTCTCACTCCTCGACGTTTCCGCCGTCAAGGTTGGGGTGTGACACCTTCTTATCACTTTATGAACTAATCTAATAAAGTCCGATTATAATGATCAGTAAATTCAAACTAAACAACCACAAAGGGAAGATAGTATCTACATTCAGATAGAGAACAAAACCGAACATGAAAATAAACAAATAACCTTTAAAATCGATCCACTACTACACAAAATGCATACGCAACACTCCACGACCATCTTCGAACACTCTTGCTCAAAAATCCTCTAAGTTCAATTCAAATGACAATTCTCCACCCACTGAATCCATTATTAAGCACTAGACCATGGATACATGTTTTAACTGATAAAAACCACTCGTATTCATTCAATTAGAATCGAGAATAAAACCATAGTTACTAAATGAAAGTAAAAATATATCAATCATGAAACATTATGTGATTGAGGAAAGGAAGTGATATCAAGGTAACACGACCAAGTGGATAACCTTTATTCTTATTTCAATCGAAATTGGGTGCTTATAAGATTTTTGCATCAAAGTATTCTAGAAAGCTTAATAAAATACATAAAAAAGGAACTGCTTATACAATGACGTTAAACAATAAGAGTTCTCACATGGATAGTTTTCGCTATCCATAACAACCATTCATAATATTCCAATTCCATCTCAAGCCTTCTTATCACTCTTATAAACTAATCTAATAAAATCCGATTATATGATCAGTAAATTCAAACTAAACAACCACAAAGGGAAGATAGTATCTACATTCAAATAGAGAACAAAACCGAACGTGAAAATAAACAAATCATCTTTAAAATCGATCCACTACTACACAAAATGCATACGCAACACTCCACGACCATCTTCGAACACTCTTGCTCAAAAATCCTCTAAGTTCAATCCAAATGACAATTCTCCACCCACTGAATCCATTATTAAGCACTAGACCATGGATACGTGTTTTAACTGATCAAAAACCACTCGTATTCATTCAATTAGAATCGAGAATCAAATCATAGTAACTAAATGAAAGTAAACATATATCAAACATGAAACACAATATGTGATTGAGGAAAGGAAGTGAAATCAAGGTAACACGACCAAGTGGATAACCTTTATTCTTATTTCAATCGAAATTGGGTGCTTATAAGATTTTTGCATTAAAGTATTCTAGAAAGCTTAATAAAATACATAAAAAAGGAACTACTTATACAAAGACGTTAAACAACAAGAGTTCTCACATGGATAGTTTTCGCTATCCATAACAACCATTCATAATATTCCAATTCCATTCTCAAGCCTTCTTATCACTCTTATAAACTAATCTAATAAAATCCAATTATAATGATCAGTAAATTCAAACTAAACAACCACAAAGGGAAGATAGTTTCTACATGAAAATAATAGAGAACAAAACCAAACATGAAAATAAACAAATCACCTTTATAATCGATCCACTACTACACAAAATGCATACGCAACACTCGACGACCATCTTCAAACACTCTTGCTCAAATATCCTTTAAGTTCAATCCAAATGACAACTCTCCACCCACTGAATCCATTATTAAGCACTAGACCATGGATACAAGTTTTAACTGATAAAAAACCACTCGTATTCATTCAATAATAAATCGAGAATCAAATTATAGTTACTAAATGAAAGTTATCATATGTCAAACTTGAAACACAATATATGACTGATGAAAGGAAGTTAAATCAAGGTATCACAACCAAGTGGATAACATTTATTATTATTTCAATCGACATTGGGTGCTTATAGATTTTTGCATTAGGGTATCCTCGAAAGCTTAATAGAATACATGAAAGAGGAACAACTTATACAGTCACGTTAAACAACAAGAGTTCTCTCATGAATAGTTTTTGCTATCCACCATTCATAATATGCCAATTCCATTCTCAAGCCTTCTTAACACCCTTATGAACTAATCTAATAAAATCCGATTATAATGATAAGTAAATTAAAACTAAACAACCACAAAGGGAAGATAGTATCTACATTCAAATAGAGACCAAAACCGAACATGAAAATAAACAAATCACCTTTAAAATCGATCCACTACTACTCAAATACATACGCAACACTCCACGACCATCTTCGAACACTCTTGCTGTGACAACCGGCCTCTAGGTTGTTATTCTAACCCTAATTTACTTGCATCATTATCCGTCTTATAAGTACTAATAATAGAAACAATCCAACCCTATCTGTGAATTTGGAATCATTTCTTGCTATTTGTTCCATTTTATGATTTCCCGTGATTTTATTGATTTTTAGTCAAATTAGGTTTTACCTTTTTAAAACTTGGTGTCCCGGGAATGTTAACTAGCCACCCTTACAAAATTTAATCTCAAGTGAAACAATTAAAATGTGAGCATGCATTCACACTTATAAATTTTCGGTTCATGCATGCATGGACATGCACAAGACACTACAATTAACATCATCCACCAAATAATATATTCTACCCAATACTACAAAATTACACTACCTAATAATTGTTTACAATTAAAAATAAAATTTAAACTCCCCCACATAAGGCCAAGATCGGCTGCCCCCTCTCCCTCCACTCACCTCTCCTCTACACCACCCACACTCTCACCATTCAAATTACATGCAAGATCCTTATCACTACACCTCTCTCTCTCATTCTCTCAAACTCTCATCAGCTGAAAAACACACTCAAAAACACACACACAACCATTCTCTCTAGCTTTCCAGCCTTGTTCATCGAAGAACAAGGCATACACATACTTGGCCGACCGAAAATCGCAAGAAGGTGGCCATATTCGCGAGCTTTGGACACACCTCTGCATCTTGTTCGACTTTTCCAGCTTAGTTCGAAGATTCTCCAGCCTTGTCCAAGGAGTTTCGAGCTATCCAAGACCATCTACACTCTCCAAAACGTGAACAACACCAAGTGTAAGCTTCATGTCACCCGAAAATGGTCTTTTCATGTGTTTCTTTCACTTCTCTTTTAAAAACACCTCCTCTCTTTGTTGTAGCAGAAACCCAATGCTATTATCTTGTTCTTGAGGAGCCTTCAACTTCACAAGAGGTATCTCACACGTTATATTGGTCATTCTTAAGGTGGAAACCGATTTCCACCATGAAAACCCTCTTTTTGGACTTTTTGCACCATCTAACTTGTAAATCTTGTAACCCTTGAAAGCAAAACTTATAACCTGCTTGTTAATGGTTTAATGGACTCCTAATAACCTGTTTTGAAAGTTACAAAAGAATATACACCGTGAATATAGGGTTATAGCTCAAGATACACCTTAAAACCCTTCTTTTTACAAGAAATGTTACAATCTAAGCACTTGTTTGAAAACCCTCTCAACCAAGGTTTACAATCTGCTCATGAACAACTTGGTAACACCCTAATAATCTGATATTAAAGTTGAATGGGGTTTTGGTAATGTTTAAACACAAGGTTGCACGGATTTACACATGTGTTATGGTCAGTTATGGCTAAATCACTAAGTTGATGGTTCATTGTTGTGTTGGGTAACCTAGCCGTGATTTTGGACATATTTCAGAATGTTTTGATGAATATTAAGTGTGTGACAAATGGTTAATCTCTAGAAATTAAGGACATGTTAATAATAGACCCATTTTAGTTATTTTCGGGACCCGAAACATGGTAAAACAACCTTAAAAATAGTAAAACATGGTGTTAACCATTTTAAAAAGAATTACAGGCTTAATAATGGTTAATAAAGTGTTCTGGAGTCAATGGGTAAATTAAATGGTCAAAAGAACAATTAAATGGCGTTTTAACTAAAAACGGGTACCAACCGAGCAACGTTTTTTAGAAAAATCCAAGAAAAAGGAGTTTAAAGCTAAGATTTATAAAAACATGTAATTTCAGCAAGTTAAGTAATAAAATACCTAAAGGATTTGAAAAATTGGTCAAACAAGCTTTAAATGGTCAAATTCGGTTAAAAACGCGTTCTAACGGGTTAAACGTAAAAACGAGACTTTCAACTATTAGCGGCGAAATTTCACAATTTAAGGACTTAAAACTTATAAAAATATCTTTTAGATGATACCTACTGGTCCAAGACTCAAATTTATGGAAACCCTAAATTAACCGTTAAAACTCTCCGGTTTTACCGCAACCGGGAGCGTTAAACGCATAGTTTTTAAACCGGACCCATAAACTGATATTTTAGAACACTTACTCAATTATAAGTCAAATTTTTTACTCTAAGAACCTGATTTTTGGTCTTAAGTGTCATAAAGAACAAGAAACCAAACTTGAGTGTAGAAACTGTCAATTTTGAAACTTGAGGGACTAAACTGTAAAATTTTACCAAACTTTATAACCGACTCCTATGAAACTACTAATCACTTGAAAAAAAAATTTCCTCATATCCTTAACCTAATGATATAAAAATCCCAAATTACATGGAGAAACCATGACCTGCCATAAAAGAAAACTTTTTATACAACCCTTCGCGAAATCAAAGCCTTATCCGATAACTAAATTCTTGACACGCTTGTTGCACCTTAAATAAGTTTAGAGCAGTAGCTTATCACTTAATATATTCATGTTAGGGTGCTAGACTTGAGACACTCCCGGCACACGAAGAGTATTTTGACTTAACACCTAAGGTGAGTTCTAGTGATTTCCCCTTTTTACTACTGTTTTGGGGTGAAACATGCTCTGTTATTTAGGAACAATATTTGTGCTTTACTTGGTGATTGTATATGGGATTTATGGTTACCTGTTGATACTTATATCATGATCATTAATTCTTTCGTGAACCGCTTGTTCTATATGGATAGATCTATTTGGGGAATCCCCCACACACAGTGGCTTCCGTTCCAGGAAGGATACCCCACTGAGATCCTAAGGGGTCGTTTGTGGCATGTGACAGGTTTTGTTAAGAAACTATGGTGAACCATCCGGGCAGGTATGGTTCACTGGTTTGGGGCTCAGTTCTTCCTTCGGGAATATTCGGTTAAACACAACTTTAAAAGAGGCCAACTGGGATTGAGTGCAGGGTTGATTATGATTCTCCCACGATGTTGAAACTATGATTTGTTTCTTTTTATCAAATAAGGATTTGTTAAGTCCTTTTTGTTTTTAAACTTTAAGCACTTGAATTCACCAACTTTTTAGTTGACACAAATTTTTTTTGAGCATGTTTCAGATAATTTATGAAGAGATCCTAGCTGTTGTGAAGACCTAGACTTATCCCTGCGACCATGGCATTGGCATATTTTCCTTAATGAACAATTTGAACAATTTTATATTTGTGTTGAACAAGTACAATTTATTTCTATGATTGGTTGTAAAACTCATTTGGGGGCTTGATTTGTTTCTAGCCCCGGTACCTTTTCAAAACATTTAATGCCATGTGATATTCTCTCCTTTGAGCTCTTGTAATGGTTTGTTCCGCTGCCATATGTTGTTGCTAGTCTGTGACGTCCCACCCTATCTGGGCCCGGGGTGTGACACTTGCTCAAAAATCCTCTAAATTCAATCCAAAAGAAAACTCTCGACCCACTAAATCCATTATTAAGCACTAGACCATGGATACGAGTTTTAAATGATCAAAAACCACACGTATTCATTCAATAAGAACCGAGAATCAAATTATACTTACTAAATGAAAGTTATCATATGTCAAACCTGAAACACAATATGTGATTGATGAAAGGATATTAAATCAAGGTAACACGACCAAGTGGATAACATTTATTCAAATTTCAATCAAAATTGGGTGCTTATAGATTTTTGGATTAAAGTATTCTCGAAAGCTTAATAAAATACATAAAAAGGAACTACTTATACAATGACGTTAAACTGCAAGAGTTCTCGCATGGATAGTTTACGCTATCCATAACAACCATTCATAATATGCCAATTCCATTCTCAAGCCTTCTTATCACTTTTCTGAACTAATCAAATAAAATCCGATTATAATGATCAGTAAATTCAAACTAAACAACCACAAAGGGAAGATAGTATCTACATTCAAATAGAGAACAAAACCAAACATGAAAATAAACAAATCACCTTTAAAATCGATCCACTACTACACAAAATGCATACGCAACACTCCACGACCATCTTCGAACACTCTTGCTCAAAAATCCTCTAATTTCAATCCAAATGACAATTCTCCACCCACTGAATCCATTATTAAGCACTAGACCATGGATACGTGTTTTAACTGATCAAAAACCACTCGTATTCATTCAATTAGAATCGAGAATCAAATCATAGTTACTAAATGAAAGTAAAAATATATCAAACATGAAACACAATATGTGATTGAGGAAAGGAAGTAAAATCAAGGTAACACGACCAAGTGGATAACCTTTATTCTTATTTCAATCAAAATTGGGTGCTTATAAGATTTTTGCATTAAAGTATTCTAGAAAGCTTAATAAAATACATAAAAAAGGAACTACTTAAACAATGACGTTAAACAACAAGAGTTCTCACATGGAAAGTTTTCGCTATCCATAACAACCATTCATAATATTCCAATTCCATTCTCAAGCCTTCTTATCACTCTTATAAACTAATCGAATAAAATCCAATTATAATGATCAGTAAATTCAAACTAAACAACCACAAAGGGAAGATAGTTTCTACATTCAAATAGAGAACAAAACCGAACATGAAAATAAACAAATCACCTTTAAAATCGATCCACTACTACACAAAATGCATACGCAACACTCAACGACCATCTTTGAACACTCTTGCTCAAATATCCTCTAAGTTCAATCCAAATGACAACTCTCCACCCACGGAATCCATTATTAAGCACTAGACCATGGATATGAGTTTTAACTGATAAAAAACCACTCGTATTCATTTAATAAGAACCGAGAATCAAATTATAGCTACTAAATGAAAGTTATCATATGTCAAACATGAAACACAATATGTGACTGATGAAAGGAAGTTAAATCAAGGTAACACGACCAAGTGGATAACATTTATTATTATTTCAATCGAAATTGGGTGCTTATAGATTTTTGCATTAAAGTATCCTCGAAAGCTTAATAGAATACATGAAAGAGGAACTACTTATACAGTCACGTTAAACAACAAAAGTTCTCGCATGGATAGTTTTTGTTATCCACCATTCATTATATGCCAATTCCATTCTCAAGCCTTCTTAACACCCTTATGAACTAATCGAATAAAATCTGATTATAATGATAAGTAAATTCAAACTAAACAACCACAAAGGGAAGATAGTATCTACATTCAAATAGAGACCAAAACCGAACATGAAAATAAACAAATCACCTTTAAAATCGATCCACTACTACTCAAATACATACACAACACTCCACAACCATCTTCGAACACTCTTGCTCAAAAATCCTCTAAATTCAATCTAAATGAAAACTCTCGACCCACTAAATCCATTATTAAGCACTAGACCATGGATACGAGTTTTAAATGATCAAAAACCACACGTATTCATTCAATAAGAACCGAGAATCAAATTATTGTTACTAAATGAAAGTTATCATATGTCAAAACTGAAACACAATATGTGATTGATGAAAGGATGTTAAATCAAGCTAACACGACCAAGTGGATAACATTTATTCAAATTTCAATCGAAATTGGGTGCTTATAGATTTTTGGATTAAAGTATTCGCGAAAGCTTAAGAAAATACATAAAAAAGGAACTACTTATACAATGACGTTAAACTACAAGAGTTCTCGCATGGATAGTTTACGCTATCCATAACAACCATTCATAATATGCCAATTCCATTCTCAAGCCTTCTTATCACTTTTATGAACAAATCTAATAAAATCCGATTATAATGATCAGTATATTCAAACTAAACAACCACAAAGGGAAGATAGTATCTACATTCAAATAGAGAACAAAACCGAACATGAAAATAAACAAATCTCCTTTAAAATCGATCCACTACTACACAAAATGCATACGCAACACTCCACGACCATCTTCAAACACTCTTGCTCAAACATCCTCTAAGTTCAATCCAAACGACAATTCTCCACCCACTGAATCCATTATTAAGCACTAGACCATAGATATGTGTTTTAACTGATCAAAAACCACTTGTATTCATTCAATTAGAATCGAGAATCAAATCATAGTTACTATATGAAAGTAAACATATATCAAACATGAAACACAATATGTGATTGAGGAAGGAAGTGAAATCAAGGTAACACGACCAAGTGGATAACCTTTATTCTTATTTCAATCGAAATTGGGTGCTTATAAGATTTTTGCATTAAAGTATTCTAGAAAGCTTAATAAAATACATAAAAAAGGAACTACTTATACAATGACGTTAAACAACAAGAGTTCTCACATGGATAGTTTTCGCTTTCCATAACAACCATTCATTATATTCCAATTCCATTCTCAAGCCTTCTTATCACTCTTATAAACTAATCTAATAAAATCCGATTATAATGATCAGTAAATTCAAACTAAACAAACACAAAGGGAAGATAGTTTGTACATTCAAATAGAGAACAAAACTGAACATAAAAATAAACAAATCACCTTTAAAATCGATCCACTACTACACAAAATTCATACGCAACACTCTACGACCATCTTCGAACACTCTAGCTCAAATATCCTCTAAGTTCAATCCAAATGACAACTCTCCACCCACTGAATCCATTTTTAAGCAATAGACCATGGATACGAGTTTTAACTGATTAAAAACCACTTGTATTTATTCAATAAGAACCGAGAATCAAATTATAGTTACTAAATGAAAGTTATCATATCTCAAACATGAAACACAATATGTGACTGATGAAATGAAGTTAAATCAAGGTAACACGACCAAGTGGATAACATTTATTACTATTTCAATCGAAATTGGGTGCTTATATATTTTTGCATTAAAGTATCCTCGAAAGCTTAATAGAATACATGAAAGAGGAACTACTTATACAGTCACGTTAAACAACAAGAGTTCTCTCATGGATAGTTTTTGCTATCCACCATTCATAATATGCCAATTCCATTCTCAAGCCTTCTTAACACCCTTATGAACTAATCTAATAAAATCCGATTATAATGATAAGTAATTTCAAACTAAACAACCATAAAGGGAAGATAGTACCTACATTCAAATAGAGACCAAAACCGAACATGAAAATAAACAAATCACCTTTAAAATCGATCCACTACTACAAAAAATGCGTACGCAACACTCCACGACCATCTTCGAACACTCTTGCTCAAAAATCCTCTAGATTCAATCCAAATGAAAACTCTCGACCCACTAAATCCATTATTAAGCACTAGACCATGGATACGAGTTTTAAAAGATCAAAAACCACACGTATTCATTCAATAAGAACCGAGAATTAAATTATAGTTACTAAATGAAAGTTATAATATGTCAAACCTGAAACACAATATGTGATTGATGAAAGGATGTTAAATCAAGGTAACACGACCAAGTGGATTACATTTATTCAAATTTCAATCGAAATTAGGTGCTTATAGATTTTTGGATTAAAGTATTCTCGAAAGCTTAATAAAATACATAAAAAAGGAACTACTTATACAATGATGTTAAACAACAAGAGTTCTCGCTTGGATAGTTTTCGCTATCAATAACAACCATTCATAATATGCCAATTCCATTCTCAAGCCTTCTTATCAATCTTATAAACTAATCTAATAAAATCCAATTATAATGATCAGTAAATTCAAAATAAACAACCACAAAGGGAAGATAGTATCTACATTCAAATAGAGAACAAAACCAAACATGAAAATAAACAAATCACCTTTAAAATCGATCCACTACTACAAAAAATGCGTACGCAACACTCCACGACCATCTTCGAACACTCTTGCTCAAAAATCCTCTAAGTTCAATCCAAATGACAACTCTCCACCCACTGAATCCATTATTAAGCACTAGACCATGGATACGAGTTTTAACTGATCAAAAACCACTCGTATTCATTCAATAAGAACCGAGAAACAAATTATAGTTCCTTAATGATAGTTATCATATGTTAAACATGAAACACAATATGTGATTGGTGAAAGGATGTTAAATCAAGGTAACACGACCAAGTGGATAACATTTATTCAAATTTCAATCGAAATTGGGTGCTTATAGATTTTTGGATTAAAGTATTCTCGAAAGCTTAATAAAATACATAAAAGGGAACTAGTTATACAATGATGTTAAACAAAAAGAGTTCACGCATGGATAGTTTTCGCTATCCATAACTACCATTCATAATATGCCAATTCCATTCTCAAGCCTCCTTAACACCCTTATAAACTAATATAATAAAATTTGATTATAATGATCAGTAAATTCAAACTAAACAACCACATAAGGAAGAAAGCATCTACATTCAAATAGAGACAAAGACCGAACATAAAAATAAACAAATCACATTTGAAATCGCTCCACTACAACACAAATGCATACGCAACACTCCACGACTATCTTCGAACACTTGCTAAAAAATCCTCTAAATTCAATCCAAATTAAAACTCTCGACCCACTGAATCCATTGTTAAGCACTAGACCATGGATACGAGTTTTAAATGATCAAAAACAACACGTATTCATTCAATAAGAACCGAGAATCAAATTATAGTTACGCATGAAAGTAATCATATGTCAAACGAAACATAATATGTGATTGATGAAAGGAAGTTAAATCAAGGTAACACGACCATGCCGATAACATTTATTCTTCCTTAAATCAAAATTGGGTGCTTATAGAATTTTGCATTAATGTATTCTCGAAAGCTTAATACAATACATAAAAAAGGAACTAGTTATACTATGACATTAAACAACAATAGGTCTCGCATGGATAGTTTTCGCTATCCATAACAACCATTCATAATATGCCAATTCGATTCTCAAGCCTTCTTAACACCCTTATAAACTAATCTAATCAAATCTGATTATAATTATCAATAAATTCAAACTAAACAACCACAAAGGGAAGATAGTATCTGCATTCAAATAGTGACCAAAACAAAACATGAAAATAAACAAATCACCTTTAAAATCAATTCACTTCTACACAAATGCGTACGAAGCACTCCACGACCTTCTTCGAACACTCTTGCTCACAAATCCTCTAAATTCAATCCAAATGACAACTCCCCACCCACTAAATCCATTTAAGCACTAGACCATGGATACGAGTTTTAACTAATCACAACCCACTCATATTCATTCAATAAGAACCAAGAATCAAATTATAGTTACTAAATGAAAGTTATCATATGTCAAACATGAAACGTAAGATATGACTAATGAAAGGAAGTTAAATCAAGGTAACACGACCAAGTAGATAACATTTATTCTTATTTCAATCGAAATTGGGTGCTTATAGAATTTTGCATTAAAGGTATTGTCGAAAGCTTAATAAAATACATAAAAGGGAAATAGTTATACAATGACGTTAAACACCAATAGTTCTTGCATGGATAGTTTTCGCTATCCATAACAACCATTCATAATATGCCATATCGATTCTCAAGCCTTCTTAACACCCTTGTAAACTAATCTCATCAAATCTGATTATAATGATCAGTAAATTTAAACTAAACAACTACCAAGGGAAGATAGTATCTATATTCAAATAGAGACCAAAAGTGAACATGAAAATAAACAAATCACCTTTAAAATTGATCCACTACTACACAAAATGCATACGCACTCCACGACCATCTTCGAACATTCTTGCTCAGAAATCCTCTAAATTCAATCCAAATTACAACTCTCCACCCACTGAATCCACTATTAAGCACTAGACCATGGATACGAGTTTTAATTGATCAAAAACCATTCGTATTCATTAAATAAAAACCGAGAATCAAATTATAGTTACTAAATGAAAGTAGTCATATGTCAAATATGAAACACAATATCTGATTGATGAAAGGAAGTTAAATCAAGGTAACACGACCAAGTGGATAACATTTATTCTTATTTCAATCAAATTGGGTGATTATAGATTTTTGCATTAAAGTATTCTTGAAAGCTTAATCACATAAAAAAGGAACTAGTTATACAATGATGTTAAACAACAATAGTTCTCGCATGGATAGTTTTCGCTATCCAAAACAACCATTCATAATATGCCAACTTCATTCTCAAGCCTTCTTAACACTCTTATAAACTAATCTAATAAAATCCGATTATAATGATCAGTAAATTCAAACTAAACAACCACAAAGGGAAGATAGTATATACATTCAAATAGAGAAGAAAACTGTAACACCCGGTTATTTATTTATTTTGAAGCTGACGAATGAAGAAAAAGAAATAAAGTCCAAAGTCGGGGGACCAATCTTGCCAAAACGCAAAAAAGTTCGGAAGAGAAGGAGAATAAGAGGGGAGGGCAGCCCACACCCTCCCCACATCTCCAAAATTATGCAACATAGTGAGAAAGAAGAGAGAAAAGGGTGAAAATAGAGAAAAGGTTGGTTCGTGTAGATTCGAGCGGGCAAAATCGTCGTGTAGCGAGTCCAGTTGAAGCTCTTCTCATTGTGGTCGTTTGTGTGAGTTCTAGGACCCCTCTTTTACTTGTTTTCATTCGATTTTGGGGCTGGAAAGCATAGAAAACCGTTTTTGTATGTGTGTGTGTGTTTGACCCATTTGGGAGTGTTGTGTGTGATGCGTTTGGAGTTTGTTTCCGGGCTTGTGTGTGGTTGAATGGTGTTGTGGTATGCATTCCTAAGGTCTAGGATGGTTGATTTAAGATTAGAGTGGGTTTGGATGAGCTTGGAGGCCAAAAATGGCAGATTGGGTTCGGGATGAACTCGATTCTGCATCAGCTAGGGCTAGGCGACCGACTGGAGGCCATACGGCCGACTGGGGGGCGATTGAGGTTCATTCGCTGTAAGGCCCCGTTCCCAGAACGCTTACAGTTGGGTTCTCATCACATATAAAACATAATATTACATTTCACTTTCATAAAACGTTGTAGCGGAAACATTAAAAACAACATTTTCATTTCATCAAAATACTTTTCCAAAATATTACAACCGTCATTAAACAATTTCATTACAAAAGCATTATAATATTGGATGCCCTCCAAAATAAGCCCAGCAACATACCTGCCAACTGGAAACACGTCAAAGTCAGCGTTACTGAGTGAGTTCTAGTTTTAAATAAAACATACTTTACTTCCTTTATAAAACCATTCATTACTTTCGTAAGCGATCACACAACATACATACACATAGATAATATAATTATTATCTTCATCATTCATTCATACTTTAACTTTTGTTCGATCATATGTTCTTACTTTCATTCATTCGTTAATTATTAGTACCTCTTTTCTTTACATCAAACCATAAACTTTACCCTTCTGTTCATGGTACTCGACTTAGGCCTATCATAGACCTTCTATAACAATGCACAACACCTCATGGTCACAGTACCTAAGGTAAGGTTCAGGATCATTACATCTGTTATTTCATCACGTTCGTTACATTCTTCAGTCATTAATTATCGCACGGTACATTATCATTTGCTTCATTCATTATAACATAATTTCTTACGTTCGCTCATTTCATACATATCGCACTTTCGCTCAAATCGCACCTTCGCATCATCGTACCCGAAGTACATATCGCACGGATCGCATACATAAGGAAGCCAGAATCGCACGCTATCTCATGGGTTAGCCAAGATCGCACGCTACATAAACCACATGAGTTAGCCAAAATCGCACGCTACATAGCACACAGTAAATACCACATCACACGTATCGGAGCAGTTACCAAAACTGAACTCCCTACTGTGTCTATGTCCCCTTATGAGTAAGCCAAGATCGCACGCTATAATACACACACAGTTGAGCTAACAACTCTCAATGAGTCGTGAACCTCCTTTCTTCTTTCGCAAGCCATCCTTACTCTCATTTGTTCGTTCATGCTTGCATTCATTCATTACGTTCCTCTTTTCATTATCTTCCACTTTACATTACATAATACTTTCATTACATTCATTAACATATATCGCACAACCACGGGAAGATAATCACACATAACAATAAGGAACATAATAACATATAACATCATCACACACGACAACATCATACATACATAACATACATTATGCACAATCACACGACATCAAACATCACACGAATCACACGCATCGCATCACACATAACTATAAAGCATCACACGTCAGCATGCATCGCATCATCATCATCATCAGCTCATCATCATAAATCATTAACATCACACACATGCTCGACATAACATCTATGACCTCGAAAGTCAACATACACAAGCCTCCGAGAACCTCCCGAGTCAAACCCACAACTTCACTTTCCCTCGAAGGTCATAAGATAAACCGTTGTTCTTTCCGGCGTATGAACCCTACTTGGGCGTATGGACACCCTCCCGTCGTATGGCCTTCCGGGCGACTGAACACTTAGGTGAATGGACATCAGGCGAATGGACCCTATGCGAATGGACATATGGGCGAATGGACATCTATGCGTATGGACTCTCAGTCGCATTGCTTTCATGTGTATGGCCTTCAGTTGCATGACTTCAGGCGCATGGGCTTCAGTCGCGTACCCTTCGTGCGAATGGACCTCAGTCGCATGGTCTCCAGGCGCATGGACCTCAGTCGCATAACCTTCGTGCGAATGAACCTCAGTCGCATAACCCTTCAATCGCATGCCTTACAGGCACAAGAACTTCAATCGCATGACTTGTTGGATTTTATGCCCAAGACACATAGAATATTGATGTGGTTAGTACGTTATGATCCAAGTCGG
Source organism: Flaveria ramosissima (assembly GCA_025215565.1). Classification (NCBI taxonomy): domain Eukaryota; kingdom Viridiplantae; phylum Streptophyta; class Magnoliopsida; order Asterales; family Asteraceae; genus Flaveria; species Flaveria ramosissima. The sequence goes on from CM046041.1 coordinate 12,574,653, forward strand.
GTCATACCCAATAACAAGCTTAGCAAACACCAATTTATATTTAATTGATGATATGATCATGCAATTAAATACTTGCACCAATTTAGAAAATGGGTTTTCTAAATAAATTGTATGTGAGATAGAACAACTTATAAGGATATTTTGTTCATGGACATTATTTGTAATGTTATTTAAGTTGGTTAAGTAACATTAAATAATGAAAGTATGTATAAGTTATATAATTAAAAGGGTTAATTATATAACTCATATTATAACTAGTGAATGTTAATTAAGTATAAAAAAATGGGAGGGAAACCCATTTTAAAAGAAATTTTCGGCTGCCCCAAGTGGGGTCTCTTGGCCTTTTCTTACTTGGAAACATAAGAGTACATTCACTAGTTCCATACTCTATCTTTTACACTCTCTCTCATACATCAAGATTCATCTTTTCTCTCATCCAAGAAGAAAACACAAGGCTGAAAAAGGGGTTTCTGCAGCTTAAATCTTGCGTTTCTTGGTGTCAAATCCTAGCAACCAAGTGTTTTGCTTGAGGCTTGTGGGTATACAAGCTTGAGGACATCTTCTTTGGTGTTTTGGTCCTTCAAGACTTAATCTCCTTCTCCACATCAAACGTTTTGGGCAGCCCTTTTGGAAGGTGTTTCATCCAACGTTTTGGGCAGCTTTGGAAGGTAGTTCCATGGTTGTTTATGGTTGTTATTGTTTACTTGTTTGCTAGTTATTTCACATATATATGATCCTTATAATCTTGGGTTTGTTGTTGACATAAAATGGCCTTAATATATCAGTTTATAAATCATTAAATTAAGGTAAGTTTCCGCTGTGTTTTTCTTGTCTAAATGGTTAAACAACTTTGATATGGTCCAACAAACCCAACATTGGCATCTAGAGCCGGATATGTGGATGACTAGTTTCATTTGTCCTTGTAAATTTGGTTTTATAGGGCTTTAACAACCTTATAGGGGCTGTTTTGTGGTGATGTTATAAATCCCCAACCTTTCAAGGTTATATCTAACATGCTTGTGATTAAACCTTGAAAGTAAGATATCAAATGGTTGATTGTGTTTTGTTTGGACAAAAATACCCTAAATTCTTGGTTTATGTTGGCTGAAAATTTAGGGTCATATGGGGATTTATTTGGTTCTTGAATGTTGTATATGATGTTTCATATTGGTGCATAACCTAGCCTTGACCTTGTGTTGATTTGGTTTTGAATGGATGTTTGTTTTGGTTGATTTCATTCATAATGGGTTGTAATATTATTCTTGTGTGTTCTGTATTTGGATGTAATTTATTTATTCATTCAATGGCAATGTAATAGATAGATTAAGTGTGTTTTCTCTTATTAGAAAATTTGTATTAGGATATAAATTTTGTAAAAGAAGATGCACAAGATGGAAGCATAAAAGGAAGACACAAGAGAAGGACTTGAAGCATTTGGATGCAAGTTCAAGTGGGGGTCTTTGGAGATCTCATCTTTTGTGTTGTGTTCAACCCTTAGGAAAGACCAAATGACAACACTTGTGATGGCAAACAAGTGTTGTCAACATAGTGGCTATGGTTATGCACATGTGGTTGTTTTATATATGCTTGTTTGATTATTTGATATATGAATATGCTTAACAATCTAAATAAATTATCATAACAAGTTGAATTTTTTTGGGTTCCTAATCATTAAGTCACTAATAAAAGGTTATTAAAAGGATTAATGATTTCAAAATAAAAGAGGTTTTATTAAAAAGGAACCATAGGGTACCATGTATTTGAAAGCATGCGAATACAAGGTACATAGAGTTTTCATAACTAGAATTAATGGAAACTTAAATCCCTTAGGAAACAAGTTAAACACCATCCTTTTACACAACACTCGAATCACTTGAGAACTACTTGTGGGATAAAGGTCACCTAACCACTTGTATGTGTAAACTCACACGTGTGTGTAAGTAGGACGACTTGAATTGGAAACCATGTGCATAGGGTCACCGAAGCATGGCGTACAATGGTGTTGATGGGATTTTACATGCCGACTAAACATAAGATGTTTAACCGATCCCATAAAGCTAGAAGTTGCAATAGGTTGCAATTGTCAAATGTTGACTACCTTGTTAATTTAAATAATGGGATAAAGGTCACCTAACCATCATTTAAATGTAACGTTGGATTCTAGATTTTAATTATTAATTGTCTATGAGACGTGTAAATGGTATTAATAATTAAAATGCAAATTTTTCAGAAATACTAAAATAAACTTTGTGATTTTGTAGAAATGGCCGCAAACAATAATGCTACCACCCCGACCGTCCCTACCCTATCACTGAGAACAATCTTAGAAAGGGATCGTCTTAGCCATAATAACTTTATGGACTGGTATCGAAACTTGAGAATTGTTCTCAAGCAAGAGAAAAGGGCCTATGTCCTTGACGATCCTATTCCTGACCAACCCGACCCCGAGGATGTTGAGGCCTACAACGATTGGCTTCAATACACTGAGGATTCCATGCAGGTTTCCTACCTCATGTTGGGAACCATGATTCCCGAACTCCAAAAGGATTTGGAGCATCTTGGGGCATATGACATAATTACCCAATTGAAGGAAATGTTCCTTCAACAAGCTAGGGTAGAGCGCTTCGAAACGGTTCGAGCGCTTCATGCGTGTCACATGGAAGAAACCCAATCGGTATCATCTTATGTTCTTAAGATGAAAAGCCACGTTGATCGCCTCGAGCGGCTTAATTGTCCCGTCTCAAAGGAGTTGGCCACGGATTTGATTCTTAATGGCCTAACTAAAAGGTTTGAGACGTTCATAATGAATTACAATATGAACGGATGGGACAAGAGTATCGGTGAGCTTCACGCAATGCTCAAAACAGCCGAGGCAGGAATGGGTAGAATGGTTCTACCTGTTCTCTTGATCAATGAGGGTGGCAATAAGAAAAGGCCATTCCCCGATCCCAAGGCAAATGTTGTCAAAGGAAAGGGGTACATCAAAGGAAAGGGGGAAAGGAAAGGCTGAAGCGGAACCTCCAAAGCCTAAGCTTAAGAAGCCTAAGGTAACGGAGAACGATCCATGCTTTGAGTGTGGAGAGATAGGATATTGGAAAAGGAATTGTCCAACCTATCTCAAAGAGTTGAGAAACAAGAGGGATGCTGGGCAAACCTCAAGTACAACTTTCATAATTCACATTGGTTTAAATGTTATTTCTTTAAACACATGGGTATTAGATACCGGATGTGGAACTCACATATGCAATTTGTTGCAGGGGTTCAAAAGAAATAAGCACTTCAAGAAGGGAGACATAAGTCTCTACATGGGCAACGGAGCAAAAGTTGATGTCGAAGCCCAAAGAGACAATATTTTGAAACTTTCAAATGGTTTGGAAGTTATTCTTAAGAACATTTTGTATGCTCCTAGTTAGACTAAGAACATAATTTTGATTTCCCTTTTAGAACAATGTGGTTATGAATTAAAGTTTGTTAACGATGGTATTTATGTTTGTATGGATGATGTATTTTATTTCAAGGTTATGCCTTTTAATGGAATCTATGAATTGGTTCATAATGTTTCATCCTATAAAAGCTCATTATACCAAACAAGCACCAAGTAACTTAAAATGGGTTTAAGTGATTCTTATCTTTGGCATTGTCATCTTGGTCACATAAACAAGAATCGGATTCAAACACTTCAAAAGAATGGTGTTTTGAAAAGCAAATGAAAATGTTTCATTCGATAAGTGTGAATCTTGGTTACAAGGTATGATGACCAAGTCGCCCTTTAGTGGCACTAACGAGAGGGCAAAAGACTTAATGGGAATCATACATTCGGATGTATGTGGCCCTTTTAAGACAATGACTAGAAATGGTGAAGATACTTCATTACCTTTACCGACGATTATAGTCGCTATGGTTATGTGTACTTGATGATGCATAAACATGAAGCTTTTGAAATGTTCAAAATCTTCAAGAATGAAGTAGAAAATCAACTCAATAAAACTATCAAAGTTCTTCGTTTCAGATAGAGGAGGTGAATACCTTAGTGATGCTTTTCAGTACCATCTAAGAAGTTGTGGGATCGTCTCACAACTTACTCCAACTGGAACACCACAACATAATGGTGTGTCTGAAAGGAGAAATCGAACCCTATTGGATATGGTTCAATCTATGATTGCTATAAGCTCACTACCTCTATCATTTTGGGGTTTCGCAATGCTCTCCGAGGCTCGTATTTTGAATATGGCCCTGACCAACATAGTCGATTCACTAAGTGTATATTTGTTGGATATCCCAAAGACTGTATAGGATACTACTTCTTTGATCCAACAGAGCAAGAGTAATTATTTCTCGAAAGGCTGAGTTCTTGGAAACTAAGTTCCTTATGGAAGGAATAACGTATAGAATAGTGGAATTTGATGTCAAGATCAACAAGCCGATACACGTTTGGTTGACACTAGCAATCAACAAGAGGTTGTTGATAATGATCAAGAGGTTGATCAATACACACAAAATGTTCGTAGATATGGTAAAGTTAGCATTCCACCTGAAAGATATGGATTTTTCATGAATGGATGCTATGTGGTTGACTCCGATGAGCCAACTACATACCATGAAGCAATGTCCAATTCGGATTGTGACAAATGGCTGGATGCCATGAACGTTGAGATGCAATCCATGTATGACAATCAAGTTTGGGAATTGGTTGACCCTCCACTTAACTCCAAACCGGTTAGATGCAAGTGGGTTTCAAGAAGAAAATGGATATACATGGAAACTTGGATACTTACAAAGCAAGACTTGTAGCAAAAGGTTTCACTCAAACTCAAAGGGTTGATTATGATGAAACCTTCTCGCCTAAGGCAATGCTAAAGTCAATTAGGATATTATTTGCCATAGCTGCATATTATGACTATGAGATTTGGCAAATGGATGTCAAAACCACTTTTCTTAATGGACATCTCGAAGAGACTGTCCATATGGTTCAGCTTGATAGTTTTGTCGATCCACAACATCCTAATAAAGTATGTAAGTTAAAGAGGTCAATCTATGGATTGAAACTAGCATCGAGAAGTTGGAATCAACGTTTTGATGAAGAGATCAAGAAGATAATTTTGTTTCATCAAGAACGCTGACGAGGCTTGTGTTTATAAGAAGGCTAGTGGGAGCATAATAACATTCTTAGTATTGTATGTTGATGACATACTACTTTTTGGAAATGATATTCCAACCATGGAAGGTGTTAAAACCTGGCTTGGAAGTTGTTTTTGCATAAAATATCTCGGTGAAGCCGGCAATATTTTGGAATAAAGATCTATAGGGATAGATCGAGGCGGTTGATAGGTTTAAACCAAAGTGCATATTTTGATAAAGTCTTGAAAAGGTTTAAGATGGAAAACTCTGAGAAAGGTATGGTACCTATTCAAAGAGGGACAATATTAAGTACATCTCAATGTCCAAGCTCAAAGGATGAGCAAGATCGAATGAAGGACGTCCCATATGCATCAGCTATAGGATCCATCATGCGATGGTATGCACTAGACTGGACGTGTCATGCGCGTTAAGCATGACAAGCAGATATTAGCAGAATCCAGGTAATAGCCATTTGTTGGCTGTTAAAAGTATATTGAAATACCTTAGGAGGACTAAGGAAATGTTTCTAATATACGGATCTGATGAAGAGGAACTTGTTGTAAAGGGTTACACGGATGCGAGTTTCCAAACCGTTCGAGATGATTCTCGATCACAATCAGGGTATGTCTTCATTATGAATGGAGTAGCATTGTCCACTACAAAATCCGAATACATAGCCGCATCATTAGCAGCTCAGGAAGCTGCATGGATAAAGAAATTTATCGCCTACCTAGGGTGGTCTACCATTCAAGACCCCTAGAACTTCTTTTGTGATAACGAGGGTACAATTGCATAAATCCAGGTACCCTGTGCATTTCAAAAGGCTAGGCACATTGAGCGGAAATTCAACTACATAAGGGATGAAGTTGAAAAGGGAAAGATATGTATTCGTAAAGTTCACACCGATCAAAACATTGCGGATCCACTCACGGAGCTCCTTGAGAGGGCAAAGCATGAAAGTCATACTTGTGCCTTAGGACTTCGATATTCTAGTGATTGGAATAGTGATCTGTATAGTATTAAAAGTTTGAAACAATGTAATATTTAACTCTTTATATACTTGTGATATTTTGAGTTATATTAGCATGTATACATCCATGAATATGTTTATTATTCTAAATGTTCGTAGTCGGTCATGTTTGTGGGAACAAATATGAACGTAAGACTATTATGAACATGGGTTGGTGGATATTCATAAGGAATGAATATAGAGCAATTGGTTGCTGCCAAGGTTCATAGATATTTGTGGGATACAAATATTGGACTGACCCGCATCTCAATTTTACTACATGGAATCTTCTAGATTGATCATAAGTAAATTTGAGTAAAGGCGAATATCATTTGGTATCCTCCGATCTGAGATACATATTGGGTTTTGATATTCACCAAATGTTATACCTTGAACTAGTTCTTCACTGCTCTGAAATAATGGGCAGTACATAAGGCTATGTTCAGATATGACACGAGGTGATTGTGAAAAACATATGTAGTCAAGATGGAATTTGTTCCTCTTATTCGTTGACAGCAAGATGTCTAAGGCCTGATTAAGTTAAATCAACAAGGAATGATCTTTCTATGTCCTTGGATTTAAAATGACATCTGTAACAAAAGGATTAATGATTGATTCACCTAAATCATTTCAAGTTGGATACTTGAAGGGGATGATGTTATTGAATGGCTTTTAATAATGCGTATTAAGGGTTGTAAACCGTTGTTAGGTGGTATTTACTGCTTGCATCAATCTTCTATAAATCTTGTGCAAGTGGGAGATTGTTGGATTTTATGCCCAAGACACATAGAACATTGGTACGTTATGATCCAAGTCGGGTCATACCCAATAACAAGCTTAGCAAACACCAATTTATATTTAATTGATGATATGATCATGCAATTAAATACTTACACCAATTTAGAAAATGGGTTTTCTAAATAAATTGTATGTGAGATAGAACAACTTATAAGGATATTTTGTTCATGGACATTATTTGTAATGTTATTTAAGTTAGTTAAGTAACATTAAATAATGAAAGTATGTACAAGTTATATAATTAAAAGGGTTAATTATATAACTCATATTATAACTAGTGAATGTTAATTAAGTATAAAAATGGGAGGGAAACCCATTTTAAAAGAAATTTTCGGCTGCCCCAAGTGGGGTCTCTTGGCCTTTTCTTACTTGGAAACATAAGAGTACATTCACTAGTTCCATACTCTATCTTTTACACTCTCTCTCATACATCAAGATTCATCTTTTCTCTCATCCAAGAAGAAAACACAAGGCTGAAAAAGGGGTTTCTGCAGCTTAAATCTTGCGTTTCTTGGTGTCAAAATCCTAGCAACCAAGTGTTTTGCTTGAGGCTTGTGGGTATACAAGCTTGAGGACATCTTATTTGGTGTTTTGGTCCTTCAAGACTTCATCTCCTTCTCCACATCAAACGTTTTGGGCAGCCCTTTTGGAAGGTGTTTCATCCAACGTTTTGGGCAGCTTTGGAAGGTAGTTCCATGGTTGTTTATGGTTGTTATTGTTTACTTGTTTGCTAGTTATTTCACATATATATGATCCTTATAATCTTGGGTTTGTTGTTGACAAAAAATGGCCTTAATATTTCAGTTTATAAATCATTAAGTTAAGGTAAGTTTCCGCTGCGTTTTTCTTGTCTAAATGGTTAAACAACTTTGATATGGTCCAACAAACCCAACATGACTATCATGCGTATGGACTTCAGTCGCATGGCAATCGTGCGCATGGACCTTAGTCGCACACCAATCGGCCGTATGGCCTCCAATCGCACTCCAGTCGGTCGCCTAGACCTAGCTGATGCAGAATGCAGTTCATCCCGAACTGCAGCGGCGGTTTTCGGCCTCCAACCTCTTCCAAACCTCTTTTAAGCTCAAATCAACCATTCTAAACCTTAGGGAAACATACCACGACCTCATTCAAGCATAACCAAGCAAGAAATCAAGCCCGAAACGAATAATACACATACACACATGCATAAAAACGGGTTTGCACCCAAAACTCGAAAAAAAGGGTTTTTAGATGTGTTCCAGCCCCAAAATCAGTTGAAAACGTGTAAAAGAGGAGTCCTAGAACTCACACAAACGTTCCCGTCGAGTAGAGCTTCGATTTGACCCGCTACACGACGATTTCCACGCTCGAATCCACCCGAACCAAGCTTTTTCTCCTCTTTTTCTCCTTCTCTTCTCCTCTCCTCTCTTCTTGGCTGAAAAATGGCAAGAATGGGGTGTCTTCCTCCTTTTATACCCCCATTCATCAAAGTTTCTCTCGTTGGCAAGTTTGGTCCCTCGACTTTGGACTTTATTTCTTTTTCTTCTTTTGTCGGCTTCAAAGAAAATTTCCGGGCGTTACAAGTCCACCCCCCTTATATAGGTTTCGTCCCCGAAACCTGCTATTCCTTAAACCATCACGGGTAATACTGTCTCATCTCTTTTCCAGTCTCCCACCTGAAATTCAATCAGTCTTCGTCATTTATCCACACGCGACTTCTTCTCTATCTTTGGCTATCTTCATTAAGACTTTGATCCTTTCGAGCTTCCTGGTCGTGGCCTCGATCACCTCAATACTTTCCATACGGAATTTGGTGCTCGGCCTTCACTTGTAAACGAGTAAGGCATTTAATCTCGTACTCCACCATATCACGCATTCATGCACTTTCCCGCCACTGCCATCGAAATCACCTTCGGAATCGTCGTGACTCAATCACCTTAAACCGTCACCGTGATCCCGTCAGGCGCTGTCAACCGTATCATCTTTTTGCGACACACAATGTTCGCTCCGTAGTCCGCCACACAATCCACTCCTAGGACTACATCGAAGGGCGTATCTATATTCTTACCACTAACAGGCAATTTAGCACAGAAAGCAGCAGGAATAAAACTTTTACTAGCGCCAGCATCGAATAACACAAAGGCTAAGGATTTACTTACTAGAAACATACTTGACACAACATCAAAGTCCGTCCTAGCTTCCTCCGATCTTCTTCACTCCCGAACCTTCCGCCCTTGGCTTCTTACAGTCCCTGCTCATGTGGCCAATTTCTCCATAATTGTAACATCTCACAGTTCCACATTCTCTAGCCACATGACCAGGCTTCCCACACTTGAAGCAAGTATTTGGTCCCATTTTGCATTCCCCCGAATGCTTCATCCTGCATTTACCACATCTATCCGACTCCACACCAGGTGTGGCCACACGCAGTCACCCCCCCCCCCCCCCCCGCATGCTTATTATTCGTCGGGACACCACCCCGTCCAGTCCTCTTCCCACTCCAGTTCCAGTCTCCATCATCCTTCTCACTCACCTCCGCCATCGCAGTCCTTTCATCGTACAACCTTCCCACCAAGTCAACTGCCGACCTAAACGTGCTTGGTCGGGCAGCGATCATGTGCCTTCGGATGTCCGCTGGCAAGCCCTGAATATACCTCTTGATCTTTCATGAAAGAGGTGTCACCTGATCTGGCACCAGCCGTGCCATTTCATTGAATTTAGTAGTGTATTGCTGATGCGTCATTGTTCCCGCCTCCAGCTGCAGGAACTGTCTTTCGACTTTATCCATCTCACGATGAGGACAGAACTCCTCAATCACCAGCCTTTTCAACTCTGACCATCTCATCCTTCCAATATCCCGACTACCCTCAACTTGGACTATGTTGTCCCACCAGCACAAAGCTGAGTCCACGAAAGAGTGGGTAGCAAATTTTACTTTCTGATCTTCTCGACATTTGCTGATATTTAAAACAACTTCCATTTCCCGCACCCATCAATGAGCAGCAGCAGCAGTTCCATTGCCATCAAAAGTAGGGGGCTTGCATCGTTGAAACGCCCCATAATTACAACCTCGTGCCGCCTCCGGCGCAGGCTCTTCTTCCTCCTCTTCTTCATCATCAGAGAGAACCGTTTCAGGTTCCGGTTGCTCCCGTCCTCCCGAGGACCTGTTCCTTTCTTTCCTCTCTCCTTCCTTTACAGCCTTAATCACTTCGGTCACCACAGACGGTAGGATCCTCTACAAGACCTGATGCACTTCCTCCATGACCGCCTCTCTCATCGAGGCCCTCTGATTAGCATTCTCATCACCGCCCTCAGGATGAGGGGTCTCGGGTTCCTCATGAACCACTTTTTCAACTCTGGGTCTTCCTCTTGTGACCCTTGGTTCAGCACCACGTCCACCACCACCTCCACCACGAGAAGCTTTCGAAGATCTACCACCAGCCATTCTCTATCACACTGAAAGATTCAAACACCAACACGGTCATTCAAGGGAACAACTCAGTTTATGTCAAGTATAGTAAGTCCCTAATTACAGTGGCCAGTTGTGATTAGCCACTTACTTACTCTTCATACCCCAAACATTACCTGTCCTGACTACATCAGTATCTAAATCTACCAGCAACACATAAACCATATAACATGCACATATAATACCGGTTAACATTACGAAAATACCTGATGGCACGCAGCTACTCAGATTGGCATCCCATTCCCTTTCCGTCCCATTTTCAGTTTAAGTTAAGGTTTATTTTGAAAATTTACTCATTTCACTTAAACTTTGGCTCTGATACCAACTTGTAAGGCCCCGTTCCTGGAACGCTTACAGTTGGGTTCTCATCGCACATAAAACATAATATTACATTTCACTTTCATAAAACGTTGCAGCGGAAACATTAAAACAACATTTTCATTTCATCAAAATACTTTTGCAAAATATTACAACCGTCATTAAACAATTTCATTACAAAAGCATTATAATATTGGATGCCCTCCACAATAAGCTGAGTAGCCGCCCCGTGCTATCCTCAGCAACATACCTGCCAACTGGAAACACATCAAAGTCAGCGTTGCTGAGTGAGTTCTAGTTTTAAATAAAACATACTTTACTTCCTTTATAAAACCATTCGTTACTTTCGTAAGCGATCACACAACATACATACACATAGATAATATAATTATTATCTTCATCATTCATTCATACTTTAACTTTTGTTCGATCATACGTTCTTACTTTCATTCATTCGTTAATTATTAGTACCTCTTTTCTTTACATCAAACCATAAACTTTACCCTTTTGTTCATGGTACTGGACCTAGGCCTATCATAGAGCTTCTATAACGGTGCACATCACCTCATGGTCACAATACCTAAGGTAAGGTTCAGGATCATTACATCTGTTATTTCATCACGTTCGTTACATTCTTCATTCATTAATTATCGCACGGTACATTATCATTCGCTTCATTCGTTATAACATAATTTCTTACGTTTGCTCATTTCATACATATTGCACTTTCGCTCAAATCGCACCTTCGCATCATCGTACCCGAAGTACATATCGCACGGATCGCACACATAAGGAAGCCAGAATCGCACGCTATCTCATGGGTTAGCCAAGATCGCACGCTACATAAACCACATGAGTTAGCCAAAATCGCACGCTACATAGCACACAGTAAATACCACATCGCACGTATCGGAGCAGTTACCAAAACTGAACTCCCTACTGTGTCTATGTCCCCTTATGAGTAAGCCAAGATCGCACGCTATAATACACACACAGTTGAGCTAACAACTCTCAATGAGTCGTGAACCTCCTTTCTTCTTTCGCAAGCCATCCTTACTCTCATTTGTTCGTTCATGCTTGCATTCATTCATTACGTTCCTCTTTTCATTATCTTCCACTTTACATTACATAATACTTTCATTACATTCATTAACATACATCGCACAACCACGGGAAGATAATAACACATAACAATAAGGAACATAATAACATATAACATCATCACACACAACAACATCATACATACATAACATACATCATACACAATCACACGACATCAAACATCACACGAATCACGCGCATCGCATCACACATAACTATAAGGCATCACACGTCAGCATGCATCGCATCATCATCATCATCAGCTCATCATCATAAATCATTAACATCACACACATGCTCGACATAACGTCTATGACCACGAAAGTCAACTTACACAAGCCTCCGAGAACCTCCCGAGTCAAACCCACAACTTCACTTTCCCTCGAAGGTCATAAGATAAACCGTTGTTCTCTCGGGTGTATGAACCCTACTTGGCCGTATGGACACCCTCCCGTCGCATGGCCTTCTGGGCGACTGAACACTTAGGCGAATGGACATCAGGCGAATGGACCCTATGCGAATGGACATCTATGCGTATGGACTCTCAGTCGCATAGTTTTCAGGCGTATGGCCTTCAGTCGCATGACTTCAGGCGCATGGGCTTCAGTCGCGTACCCTTCGTGCGAATGGACCTTAGTAGCATGGTCTCTAGGCGCATGGACCTCAGTCGCATAACCTTCATGCGAATGAACCTTAGTCGCACAACCCTTCAATCGCATGCCTCACAGGCACATGAACTTCAGTCGCATGACTATTATGCGTATGGACTTCAGTCGCATGGCAATCGTGCGCATGGATCTCAATCGCACGCCAATCGGCCGTATGGCCTCCAATATCACTCCAGTCGGTCGCCTAGCCCTAGCTGATGCAGAATGCAGTTCATCCCGAACTGCAGCGGCGGGTTTCGGCCTCCAACCTCTTCCAAACCTCTTTTAAGCTCAAATCAACCATTCTAAGCCTTAGGGAAGCATACCACGAGCTCATTCAAGCATAACCAAGCAAGAAATCAAGCCCCAAACGAATCATACACATACACACATGCATAAAAACGGGTTTACACCCAAAACGCAAAAAAAGGGTTTTCAGATGTGTTCCAGCCCCAAAATCAGTTGAAAACGTGTAAAAGAGGTGTCCTAGAACTCACACAAACGTTCCCGTCGAGTAGAGCTTCGATTCACCCGCTACACGACGATTTCCCCCTCGAATCCACCCGAACCAAGCTTTTTCTCCTCTTTTTCTCTTTCTCTTCTCCTCTCCTCTCTTCTTGGCTGAGAAATGGCAAGAATGGGGTGTCTTCCCCCTTTTATACCCCCATTCATCGAAGTTTCTCTCGTTGGCAAGTTTGGTCCCTCGACTTTGGACTTTATTTCTTTTTCTTCTTTCGTCGGCTTCAAAGAAAATTTACGGGCGTTACATTCGCACGATTGAGGGTTCATTCTTACGATTAAGGATTCATTCATACGATTGGGGGCCAGTCGCATGGGGAGTCATGCGACTGAGGGCCCAGTCGCATAGGTGCTTAGTCGCATTAGTTCCAATCGCATGGGACTCATTCGCATTGAGTCCATTCAAAAAAGGTCAGTCGCATAGGTGCTCATTCGCATTAGTTCCATCCGCATGAGGTCCATACGCACGACTGGGTGTCCATTCGCATAGATGTTCATCCGCATGAGTCCAATCGCATGAAGTTCAGTCGCTTGGAGGCCATGCGACTAAAGGGTGTCCATACGCCCAAGTAAGGTTGTTGTACCCGGGGAAATGTGTAGTTTAATTACTGACTTTCAGGGGAAAGTGCAGATGTAAGTTTTGACATGGAAATTCCCGTAAGTTCATGTAAGATGACTGTTGAGGCCTTAGAGAGTATGTTGGGCATGATGACGATGATGTTGCATATTTATGTATGATGTATGTTATGTATGCATGATGTTCCGTTGTATGATGTTGATAATTGTGTTTGTTGATGTTCCTGATTATGATGAATGTCTATCTTTCCTGTGACTTTACGTGTTATGTTAATGAATGAATTGAAAGTATTATGTAACGTAAAGTGAAAGATGATAAAAAGGGGAACATGAATTGAATGCATGCATAAATGAACAAAAGTAATGAAAGTCTTGCAAGCATTGGATATCGGGACACGCCAGTTATAAGGTGTTAGCCCAACGGTGTGCGGGTTCGCTACCCCGGTGGATGCACATTGGGGTCCGTCTTTGTGACCGACCATTTGTATAGAACCTCTACCACTTACCCCGGTACTGCGGCACATGTTTAGCTGTCCATTTATAGACTTCGGCCCAGTAGCCATATAGTTTAGGGTGTAGCGCATGGTATTGGTACGGAAGATATCAAATGCTCAAGAAAAGATGTAATGATGAATGAACGAATGAAGAAGATAATAATGATATTATCTATGTGTACGTATGTTGTGTGATCATGCAAAAGTAACGAACGGTTTTAATGAAAGTAAAGTATGTTTTATTATAAAACTAGAACTCACTTAGCAACGCTGACTTTTTATGTGTTTCCAGTTGGCAGGTAATGTTGCTGAGGATGGCGCTGCGAGGCTACTCAACTCTTTTTGATGGTATCCATTTATATAGGGCTTTTGTGATGTAATGCAACAATGTATTTTGTAACTGGTTGACGATGTATTATTTGGAAAAAGCTTTTATAATGAAAGGAGATGTCTATTTTGATAATTCCGTTGCGATGTTTTTATGAAAGTTAAATGTAATTATATGTTTTATGTGCGATGAATGACCAACTGTAGGCGTCCCGGGAACGGGGCCTTACAAGTTGGTATCAGAGCCAAAGTTTAAGTGAAATGGGTAAATTTTCCAAATAAACCTTAACTTAAACTGAAAATGGGACGGAATAGGAATGAGATGCCAATGTGAGTAGCTGCATGCCATCAGGTATTTTTCTTAATGATTATCGGTATTACGTGCGCATGTTATGTGGTTTATATGTTGTATGTAGATTTAGATACTGATGTAGTCAGGATAGGTAATGCTCGGGGTATGAAGAGTAAAGTAAGTGGTTAATCACAACTGGCCACTGTAATTAGGGACTTACTATACTTGACATAAACTAAGTTGTTCCCTTGAATGACCGTGTTGGTGTTTGAATCTTTCAGTGTGATAGAGAATGGCTGGTGATTGATCTTCTAAAGCTTCTAGGGGTGGAGGCCGTGGTAGGCCTGGTGCTGAACCGCGACACAAAAGAGGAAGGCCTAGAGTTGAAAGGGTGGTTCCTGAAGAACCTGAGACCCCTCACCCGGAGGCTAGGGATGAGAGTGCTAACTTGAGGGCCTCGGTAAAAGAGGCTGTTGTTGAAGAGGTGCATGAGGTCATGCAGACAATTTTACTGTCTGTGGTGACCGAAGTCATCAAGGCTGTAAAGGAAGGAGAAAGGAAGGAGAGGAACAGGGCCTCGGGGGGACGGGAGCAACCGGAGCCTGAAACGATTTTCTCTAATAATGAGGAAGAGGAAAAGGAAGATGAGCCTATGCAAGAGGTGGCACGAGGCTGTAACTATTGGGCGTTTATGAGATGCAAGCCCCCTACTTTCGATGGTAACGACACTGCTGCTGCTGCTCACCGGTGGGTGAGGGAAATGGAGGCTATTCTTGATATCAGCGAGTGCCGGGAGGACCAGAAGGTGAAGTTTGCTACTCACTCGTTTGTGGACTCGGCTCTGTGTTGATGGGACAACATTGTCCAAGCTGAGGGTAACCGGGCGATAGGAAGGATGAGGTGGGAGGAGTTGAAGAAGATGGTGATCGAGGAGTTCTGTCCTTAGAGGGAGATGGATAAGATCGAGAGAGAGTTCCTGCAGCTGGAGGCGAGGACCATGACAAACCAGCAGTACACCACCAAATTCAACGAAATGGCACGGCTGGTGCCAGATCTGGTGACGCCTCTGTCTCGAAAGATCAAGAGGTACGTTCAGGGTTTGCCGGTGGATGTTCGCAGGCATATGATCGCCGCCCGGCCAGGCACGTTTTAGGTTGGCGGTTGACTTGGCAGGGAGACTATATGATGAGCGAGAGGTGGTGGTGACTGAAGCGAACAAGAAGGGTGGTGGTGATCGGAAGTGGAACGGAAAAAGGTTTGGTCGGGGTGATGCCTCGACGAGTAACAAAAAGGCACGGGTGGATGACCGCCGTGTGGTCACATCGGGAGCGGGATCGAAGAGGTGTGGCAAGTGTGGAAAGGAGCATGCGGGAGAATGTAGGCTGGGTTTGAATGTGTGCTTCAAGTGTGGGAAGGTAGGGCATATGGCAAGGGATTGCCGTACAGGCAGATGTTTCAACTGTGGGGAAAGCGGACATCTGACTAAAGACTGTAAAAAGCCGAGGGCTGAGGGTTCTGGGGTGAAGAAGACCGGGGTGAAGGACCGAGGGCTGACGTTGTGTCCGGTACGTTTCTAGTGAACCAAACTTTAGCTTCTGTGTTATTTGATTCTGGTGCTAGTAAAAGTTTTATTTCTACTGCTTTCTGTGCTAAGCTGCCTGTTAGTAGTAGCCGTGTCGATGCGCCCTTTGATGTAGAAACTGACATAGGTAAGTCTACCAGGATTTCTGAGATGATAGACTGTGATGTGGAGCTAGAGGGTCATAAGTTTCCCGTTAGACCGTTTGTGATGACCTTAGGTGGTTTCGATTTGGTTCTTGGGATGGATTGGTTAGCGGACTACGAGGCGAACATTGTGTGTCGCAAGAAGATGATTCGGTTGACAGCGCCTGACGGGAGTTCGGTGACGGTTTATGGTGATCGGGTCACGACGATTTCGAAAGTAATTTCGATGGAGGTGGCGGGAAAGTGTATGAGGCGTGGATGTAGTGCCTACTTGGCCTATGTAAAGGATGTGGATACGCTAACACCACAACTAGCCGATGTACCGGTTGTGTGTAACTTTCCAGATGTGTTTCCCGAAGACCTACCAGGAGTGCCACCTGACCGTGAGATCGAGTTCCAAATTGACTTGATACCGGGTGCCCAACCTGTTGCAAAGGCACCATATCGGTTAGCTCCAACAGAGATGAAGGAGTTGATGGAAGATCTACTGGAGTTGCTCGACAAGGGGTTTATTCGGCCGAGTATCTCTCCTTGGGGTGCTCCGGTCTTATTTGTGAAGAAGAAGGACGGTAGCATGAGGATGTGTATTGACTACCATGAGTTGAACAAGTTGACAGTGAAGAACCGATACCCGTTATCAAGGGTTGATGATTTGTTTGATCAACTTCAAGGTGCCAGTTGGTTTTCAAGGATAGATCTTCGATCGGGCTACCATCAGTTGAAGGTGAAAGAGCAAGATATCCCTAAAACAGCTTTCAACATGCGTTATGGTCACTACGAGTTCCTTGTCATGTCTTTTGGTCTGACCAATGTGCCAGCTGCTTTTATGGATCTGATGAATCGAATGTGTCGGCCGATGTTAGATAAATCAGTGATCGTGTTTATTGATGATATCCTGATTTACTCGAGGAGCGAGACAGAGCATGCCGGTCACATTCGGGAAGTTCTAGTGTGACATTCGTCACCAAAAGGTCCGTCAATTAACGTGGACTTCGTTAACTTTTTTTTCGCTCGTTCATTCCTCATCTTTATAAACTATTCGTGTGGATATTATACTTTCATCATCTTTATTCTTGTGATCGTATCGTTAACATATACTATCTTTAAAAACTTTTACAACTTTTCATCATCGTTACCGCTAAATATACCGTTTTTATATAATATTAACGTCACTAATAAAACCATTTTAAGTTATAAATATCATTAAATACATTTTTATCATTAATATAACTAACCTAATAAAGTCGTTTTCAACCGAAACAAATTTGGGAAACTCGGGGGTTAAGTGCAGGGACTAAAATTGACATTTTGCAAACTTGGGAATGGGTATAAAAACCCCATTTCCAGCCCTAGCCCCATTCACTTCATCTTCTTCTTCATTCTTCTTCTACACCTTTCTTCCTCCTCCTTGCACCAAAACCGCCCCGTTTGGTCTCGTTTTCACCGTCTAGACTTCATCTACAACCGAGTCTACTCCATTCTAGCAGGTAGACGACCTTGGTTGTCCCTTTTCTTGCTTATTCACGCCTGTCCAAACTAGGGTTTCGGGTGTTCGGGTTCAACCCGAACACATGAGGTCGTGTGGGTGTGTGTGATGTCTTTCTGCATGTGCTTCATGTTTGTGTATGTTTGTAGTGTGTTTCTGGAAGTCCTTGTTGTGTAAAAACCGTGCTCGGAGCAGCCGAAGGCTGCTCTGCACCTTCAGCAGTCGCGATTCTGCTGTTCAGGCGACTGGGTCTGTCATGCGATTGAGCCGTGCGACTGGATGAGTCGTGCGACTGAGTCATGCGTCTGAGTCAATCGTGCGACTGAGTTGTGCGACTAGGTGTGTCGTGCGACTAAGTCGTGCGACTGTGTGCATGTGTGCGATTGAGTCATGCGAGCGAATGAATGTGTGCGATTGAGTCAGGCGACTGAATGAATGTGTGCGATTGTGCGTATCGCACGATTGAATTTTAGTCGCACGAATGAAGGTTCAATCGTACGAATGTAGCTGATTCATACGAATGAAGGTTGTTTCGTGCGTATGGAGGTTGAGTCGTGCTATTGAGTGTTGTGTGGTACGACTGAATGCTAGTCGTACGAATGAAGGTTCAATCGTACGATTGAAGCTGATTCGTATGAATGAGGGTTGATTCGTGCTAAATGAGTGTTGAGTTGTGCGTCTGGTCCTGTTGTGCGACTAAAGTTGTTGTGTGTGAATTCCTTCTTGTGTGTGGTGTGTGTATGTCGTGTGATATTAAGGTGACATCGACACGGTTGTCATTGCTAATGACAAGATTAAAGTCAACGCTATCAAACTCACTAATGTTATTCCAAACCAACTCAACTTAACATTTTACAAGAATCAATAACCGATTTGTAGCTATTAATATTTACCAAATACTTCTCTAATAACAATGGAACTTTTACACAAATACCATCAGCAATGGCAACGATATCTAGTACTTGGATCTACATAAGATCTAATACGTGTGTCTGATTGTGTGTGTTACACGCGACCCAACCGATACAACCCGAACCGACCGAACATTATTATACGCTTTATACATATCATTAATGCTTAACAATAACTATCAATAGGTGTTTGACCGTGCATTTCATACTACATTTGGGAACCTTGATCATTCATACTTACAACTTAACAAGTGAGTTTCGTGGCCCCTTTTTATGCTTATACAACATTTCAATCATTTACAAACATGGGGGAAAAGTATGCTCACCCATTTTCAATGCTGTACAATTTACATACTTGGAATCAACGTGTTACTGTTTTGTGAGTACTTATCTAAAACATGCTTGAGTTTGTTGTGTGGTACTTTATTTGCAACTATTTAATTCCAGTGTGGGAACCGACGGATATTGGTAGTACTACTGGGTTGACACCCCCACCCTTGTTTGTTGGTATACTAGTTAGTACCAACAGTGGCCAGGAACGGGCCCTTGGGTGAGTATATTCCGAAAAGATCTTTGTGTACGTTATTAGGTTTGGTTGCAAAGCTCATTGTCATGTGATTTTACTTACTTATAACTGTATTCATGGTATTCCACATCATTTACTATACAGCATCAATTACTCATTTACTATTTAAACCTGCGAGCTCACCAACAATTTTTTTGACCATTTTGAGCATATCTTTTCAGGTGATCATGCTAATTGAGGATCTAGGTGTGCTGCCTTAGTGGAGACCCTAGGATGCATTTTTGGGACTAAACATATTTGACAAACAATCATTTTGAAACAATTGTTGTAGTCTGATTTAACAACATTATTCTTTTGATACTTGTTCCCGGGTTGTGGGAATTTACATTACAATGTTATCTTCTTTGTTTACGTGTATCATTTAACATGTTTATGCTTATGGCTATGTTGTCGTGAATATTGACTAAACACGACACAAGTCCCCTTGTTTTCGGGTGTCGTCATGACACGCTTGTTATCATTTATTATATTGCATCTCTATCGCTTACCATGTGTTATGACGATCCCGATCTCGTTACATCCTCGTGTTTCCGCTTTTAGCGGGGGTGTGAGAGATTGGTATCAGAGCTATTGGTTATAGAGAATTAGGCAATACGCTTGACCTAGACTATAACCTAGGAACCTTCATGTAGATTTGCATGCTAGGATCTATATGCATATTATATCTCGTGTATGTGTTCCTCTTTACTTGATTTGTCTATCTATCTGTTATGTGATATTTTCACCCTATGAGAGAGCCCTTGTGCTCACTCTTTTATGGGATGCTTCAATTGGATCTTCCGTTCCCTCTGCACACCGAGTTGCTTTATCAAATCCGGGTATTAAACCCGAAGAGATCCTCATAGATCATGCTATTGCGTTTGACCTCGGACATTGAGATTGACCCTAAGGAGGTTATGTCTGAAACCTCGAAAGAGGAAGAGATAGACAACCTTCGCTAGACTAAACGTGATTATATACATGGATTTACAATTGATATGATGGACTATTGTTGAGACATTATTAATTCATGGTGTGAGAACTACCCGACTTGCATGCGATGTGTGATGACTATAAGTGTGATATTAACTTGGAATGCTGGACTTTGATGAACGATGTGGACAATATAATTATAATTTGAAATGGTTTAATCTCATGTGTTTACTACTTCTATGATTAGAAAATGCCGCCTCGAAGAGTTACCCGCAGCAACAGTGGCGGGAGTGAAGCCCCAAGGGGTAGAGGCAGAGGCAGAGGCAGAGGTAGAGCACCAAGAACAAGTGCCGGTCCTGCTAGTAATAATCAGGGAACATGAGACTCTGATATGGCAGCTTTGATCGCTCAACAGTTGGTCGCACTGATTCCAACTATAGTGGCCCAAGTGAGCGATGCTCTTCAGCAACACCACCCCCACGGGGATGGTGGCAATGATAATGAGGATGGTGGAGAAAGAGGTCAAGGTGGGATTGAAACTGAAGTAGGTAATGGGAACCCGACTGGGAACGAAAGTAATCAGGAGACCGGGAATGGTGGAACAGCCGGTATTGAGACTGGGGTTGTTAATACTAGAAGGGGGTGTTCATACAAGGAATTTGTGGCTTGTAAACCGAAGGAATTTGATGGGAAAGGTGGAGCCATAGCCCTGACCAGATGGTTTGAAAAGATGGAGGCAGTGATTGATATCAACGAATGCCACGACAGCCAGAAAATCAAGTATGCCACATGTTCACTGCAGGGCAAGGCCCTAACCTGGTGGAACACCCAGGTTCAAGCTAGAGGAAGAGAATCAGCGATGCAGATGTCGTGGGATGAGTTTAAGGCATTGATCACCGAGGAATACTACCCCCTCAACGAGATGCATAAATTGGAGCATGAATTCTGGAATCATGCTATGGTGGGGGCCGGGCATGCAGCTTACACTGATCGTTTTCATGAGTTGGCAAGATTGGTTCCACATCTGGTGACCTCGGAATCAAAGAGGATCGAGAGGTACATTTGGGGACTTGCGCCTCAAATCCGAGCAATGGTAACAACAGCTGCTCCTCCTACTATCCAGAGCGCAATTCTGAAGGCTGGCGCTCTAACTGATGAGATGGTGAGAACAGGGTTGTTAGGAAGAGGGGCAGAGAAGAGAAAAGATGTTGGGGAAACGAGCCGGTCGAGTTTCAGGAAATTTGACAAAAGGGCCAAGACAACCAGGAATTTTGTGGCCGTGACGCAAGGCAAGAGAGAGTATGTTGGGCCGCACCCCAAATGTGACAAGTGCAACTATCATCATCCCCAGGAATGCAGTGTCGGGTGTGCGCGAACTGTAGACGCCCGGGGCATCTAGCGAGAGACTGCACAACAGCACCGAATCTGGTGGCTCCGGTCAACGCGGTTAACCCCGCCGGGAATGCCAGGGTCTGTTATGAGTGTGGAGGCCCTGTTCACTACAGAAACATGTGCCCCAGACTGAATCGGGTGCCGGGTCAACAAGGGAACAACCAGCAGCAGGTGATGGTCATAGCTAGGAATCAAGGCCAGGCAAATCAAGGAAAAACAGCTTGGGGACGTGCATTTGTCATTGGAGCCAACGATGCCCATCAGGACCCGAATGTTGTCACGGGTACGCACTTACTCAATCATCACTTCGCATCTATATTATTTGATACTGGAGCAGACAATAGCTTTATATCTTCTGAGTTTGTGCAATTGCTTGATTTGAGTCCTAGTAGGCTAGAAACTAGCTACTCTGTAGAAATGGCCAACGGTAGGGTTGTTCAGGCCGATGAGATTATTAGGAAGTGCTCGATTATATTGGGGAACGATGCCTTCGATATAGATTTGATACCCTTTGAGTTAGGAAGTTTCGACGTGATTATGGGAATTGATTGGTTGTCGAAACACGGAGCTGAGATTGTCTGTCGGGACAAAGTAGTACGAATCCCCATGCCAAACGGGGAGCTACTCAGAATTCAAGGAGAACGACTGGGAAGAAACTTAAAGCTTATCTCCTGCATGAAAGCACGCCGAAGTTTACGAAAGCAGTGGTACGTTTTTCTAGCTCATGTGGTAGAAAAGAAAGAAGAGGAGAGAAAATTAGTAGAAATTCCAGTGGTACGAGACTACCCAGATGTATTTCCTGATGACTTGTCTGGTTTGCCTCCTCCACGTCAGGTGGAATTTCGTATAGAGTTAGTTCCTTGAGCTACACCGGTTGCAAAGACGCCATATCGGTTAGCGCCATCAGAAATGCAAGAGTTATCTAAGCAGTTGCAGGAACTACTGGAGAAGGGTTTTATTTGACCGAGTCACTCACCGTGGGGAGCACCGGTATTATTTGTCAAAAAGAAGGATGGGTCGTTCCGCATGTGTATCGATTACCGTGAGTTGAACAAGTTAACCGTGAAGAATCGATATCCTCTCCCCAGGATCGACAATCTGTTTGATCAGCTGCAAGGAGCTTCATATTTCTCCAAGATCGACCTTCGTTCTGGATATCATCAACTAAGGGTTTTCGAGAAGGACATACCGAAAATAGCGTTTAGAACTCGTTATGGGCACTATGAGTTTTTAGTCATGCCGTTCGGGTTGACTAACGCACCGGCGGTGTTTATGGACCTAATGAATTGGGTGTGCAAACCTTACTTGGATGAGTTTGTGATCGTATACATAGACGATATACTTATCTACTCCCGATCGAAAGAGGATCATGAAGAACACCTTCGGGCAATTCTGGAACTGCTACGGGAAGAGAAACTTTTCGCCAAGTTCTCAAAGTGTGAATTTTGGTTGCGAGAAGTGAAGTTTTTGGGTCATGTGGTTAATGTGGATGGGATTTATGTAGATCCCGGCAAGATCGAAGTGGTGAAGAAATGGGATGCACCCAGACACCTTCAGAGATACGGCAATTCTTAGGATTGGCCGGTTACTATTGTCGTTTTCATCGCGAATTTTTCAAAGATCGCTCAATCATTAACATTGTTGACTCAGAAAGACAAGAAGTTTGATTGGGGACATGCACAAGAACAAGCGTTCCAAATGTTGAAAGAGAA
Source organism: Flaveria ramosissima (assembly GCA_025215565.1). NCBI lineage: Eukaryota > Viridiplantae > Streptophyta > Magnoliopsida > Asterales > Asteraceae > Flaveria > Flaveria ramosissima. Next base: position 12,598,027 of record CM046041.1, read on the forward strand.
GTTGTGCAACGCACCTATATTGTCCCTCCCAGACGGAACTGATAATTTTGTGGTATACTGCAATGCTTCACATCAAGGATTGGGATGTGTACTAATGCAGAAAGATAAGGTGATTGCCTACGCTTCGTGACAACTTAAGGTGCACGAAAAGAACTATACAACTCATGATCTTGAGTTGGGCGCGGTAGTATTTGCACTTAAGATTTGGAGGCATTACCTGTATGGAACCAAATGCATCATCTACACAGATCATAAGAGCCTCCAACATATCCTGGATCAGAAGGAACTTAATATGCGACTGCGACGTTGGGTAGAGCTTCTTAGTGACTACGATTGTGAAATCCGGTATCATTCGGGAAAAGCTAACGTGGTGGCTGATGCTTTAAGCCGCAAAGAACGTGTGAAACCACTACGTGTTTGAGCATTGGGACTGACTATTCAAACGAATTTGAAAGCCCAGATCCAAATTGCACAAAGTGAGGCATTGAAAGAAGAAAACCTTGCGGGAGAAGAATTCCGAGGGTTGGATAAACAAATGAGTTGCAAGGATGATGGTATACAGTACTTCATGGATCGTCTATAGGTACCTAGATGGGGAGGTATTTGTACCTTAGGCATGGATGAAGCCCACAAGACGCGATATTCTATTCATCCTGGTGCAGACAAGATGTATCCTGATCTCAAAGATCTGTACTGGTGGCCAGGTATGAAGAAAGACATTGCCATGTACGTCAGCAGGTGCTTGACATGCTCGAAAGTTAAAGCTGAACATCAGAAACCATCGGGATTATTACAACAACCTGAAATTCCCGAGTGGAAATGGGAGAATATAGCCATGTATTTCATTACCAAACTCCCTAGAACGAGTAGCGGGCATGACTCGATATGGGTCGTAGTGGATCAAATGACGAAGTCAACTCATTTCTTGCCGATCCGAGAAGACTACAAGATGGATAAGTTGGCGAAATTGTACATCAAGGAGGTCGTGACAAGACACGGAGTACCTGTGTCGATTATATCCGACCGTGACAGCCGATTTACTTCACGATTTTGGCAGACACTACAGAAAGCGATGGGCACTCGATTAGATATGAGTACCGCCTATCACTCTCAGACAGATGGCCAAAGTGAACGAACTATACAGACGCTAGAAGACATGTTGAGGGCATGTGTAATCGACTTTGGTGGTAGTTGGGACGCTCATCTACCGCTGATTGAGTTCTCTTACAACAACAGCTACCATACAAGCATTGGATGTGCTCCGTTCGAAGCGTTGTATGGAAGGAAATGTAGATCACCCGTTTGTTGGGCCGAGATTGGTGAAAGTCAGTTAACAGGCCCAGAGATCATTCAATAAACAACTAACAAGATCTTTCAAATCAAAGACCGACTGAAAGCTGCCAGAGATCGCCAAAAGAGCTATGCGGACAACCATCAGAAGCCTCTAGAATTCAACATTGGGGATCGAGTTTTACTTAAAGTCTCTCCTTGGAAAGGAATCGTTCGATTTGGAAAGAAATGGAAGTTAGCCCCAAGATACGTAGGACCATTCGAGATTACAGAAAGAATTGGTCCAGTGGCTTACCGATTAAGGTTGCCACAAGAACTCAGCGGTGTGCATGATACTTTCCACGTGTCAAACCTCAAGAAGTGTTTGGCTGACGAATCTCTTCACGTGCCAATTGAGGAAATCAAGATCGACGAAAAGCTTCATTTTGTTGAGGAACCCATTGAGATCATGGATCGAAAGGTCAAACAATTGAAGCGCAATAGAATACCAATTGTCCGTGTGAGATGGAATTCAAAACGAGGGCCAGAGTTTACATGGGAACGGGAAGATCAGATGAAACTCAAATATCCACATCTATTCGAGGATGATACTCTTGGACCTAACTCCAGCTGAATTTCGGGACGAAATTCTCTCAACTGGGGGATACTGTGACATCCGTCACCAAAAGGTCCGTCAATTAACGTGGACTTCGTTAACTTTTTTTCGCTCGTTCATACCTCATCTTTATAAACTATTCGTGTAGATATTATACTTGCTTTATCATCTTTATTCTTGTGATCGTGTCGTTAACATATACTATCTTTAAAAACTTTTACAACTTTCATCATCGTTACCGCTAAATATACCGTTTTTATATAATATTAACGTCACTAATAAAACCATTTTAAGTTATAAATATCATTAAATACATTTTTATCATTAATATAACTAACCTAATAAAGTCGTTTTCAACCGAAACAAATTTGGGAAACTCGGGGGTTAAGTGCAGGGACTAAAATTAACATTTTGCAAACTTGGGATGGGTATAAAAACCCCATTTCCAGCCCTAGCCCCATTCACTTCATCTTCTTCTTCATTCTTCTTCTACACCTTTCTTCCTCCTCCTTGCACCAAAACCGCCCCGTTTGGTCTCGTTTTCACCGTCTAGACTTCATCTACAACCGAGTCTACTCCATTCTAGCAGGTAGACGCCCTTGGTTGTCCCTTTTCTTGCTTATTCACAGCTGTCCAAACTAGGGTTTCGGGTGTTCGGGTTCAACCCGAACACATGAGGTCGTGTGGGTGCGTGTGACGTCTTTCTGCGTGTGCTTCATGTTTGTGTATGTTTGTAGTGTGTTTCTGGAAGTCCTTGTTGTGTAAAACCCGTGCTCGGAGCAGCCAAAGGCTGCTCTGCACCTTCAGCAGTCGCGATTCTGTTGTTCAGGCGACTGGGTCTGTCATGCGATTGAGCCGTGCGACTGGATGAGTCGTGCAACTGAGTCATGCGTCTGAGTCAATCGTGCGACTGAGTTGTGCGACTAGGTGTGTCATGCGACTGAGTCGTGCGACTGTGTGCATGTGTGCGATTGAGTCATGCGAGCGAATGAATGTGTGCGATTGAGTCAGGCGACCGAATGAATGTGTGCGATTGTGTGTATCGCACGATTGAATTTCAGTCGCACGAATGAAGGTTCAATCGTATGAATGTAGCTGATTCATACGAATGAAGGTTGATTCGTGCGTATGGAGGTTGAGTCGTGCGATTGAGTGTTGTGTGGTACGACTGAATGCCAATCGTACGAATGAAGGTTCAATCGTACGAATGAAGCTGATTCGTACGAATGAGGGTTGAAACAATTGTTGTAGTCTGATTTAACAACATTATTCTTTTGATACTTGTTCCCGGGTTGTGGGAATTTACATTACAATGTTATCTTCTTTGTTTACGTGAATCATTTAATATGTTTATGCTTATGGTTATGTTGTCGTGAATATTGACTAAACACGACACAGGTCCCCTTGTTGTCGGGTGTCGTCATGACACGCTTGTCATCATTTATTATATTGCATCTCTATCGCTTACATGTGTTATGACGATCCCGATCTCGTTACATCCTCGTGTTTCCGCTTTTAGCGGGGGTGTGACATCTAGAGACGTTGAGAAGGGAGAAGTTGTACGCCAAGTTCTCCAAGTGCGCGTTCTGGTTGCGCGAGGTAAGTTATTGGGTCATGCGGTGAATCCTAACGGGATTATGGTGGACCCGGCAAAGGTGGAGGCGGTTATGCAATGGAAGTCACCAAAGACGTCATCCGAGATTCGTAGCTTCTTGGGTTTGGCGGGTTATTACCAGAGATTCATTCAAGACTTCTCTAAGATCGCTTCTCCACTAACTAAGTTGACCCGGAAAGATGTTAAGTTCGTATGGGGTCAAGCTCAAGAGAAGGCGTTCGAGGAACTGAAGGCGAGATTGACTCAAGCTCCTGTTTTGTCATTACCCGATGGAAGTGAAGATCTGGTGGTCTATTTTGATGCTTCCTACTCGGGGTTGGGGTGTGTATTAATGCAGAGAGGAAAGGTTATAGCCTATGCATCCCGACAGTTGAAGGTTCATGAGGTCAATTATCCCACTCATGACTTGGAGCTAGCAGCCATGATCTTTGCGCTAAAAATTTGGAGGCACTATGTTTACGGGACGAAGTGCACCATCTTCATTGACCACAAGAGCTTGAAGTACTTCTTCGAGCAGAAGGACCTGAACATGAGGCAGAGACGATGGTTGGAGCTTATAAAGGATTACGATTGCAAGATCCATTACCATCCAGGCAAAGCCAACGTGGTGGCGGATACCCTTAGCCGAAGAGAGAGGCCCAAGCCGATTTGGGTGAAAGCATACCAGTTGATCATGACCTCGGATGTGATGAAGCAAGTCAGAGTTTCAAGATGAGGCATTGAAGGAAGATCATCTTAACTCTGAAAGAATGAGAGGTCTGGTCACGGAGTTGGGTGAAAATACACTTGGTGTTAGAACCCGATTCGGACGAATGTGGATTCCTCTCTTTGGGGATCTACGGGTGAAGATTATGGATGAAGATCACAAGACTCGATACTCTATTCATCCTGGTGCCACAAAGATGTACCAAGACATGAAGAAAGATCATTGGTGGCCGGGTATGAAGCGTGATATGGTGGAGTATGTGAGTAAATGCCTCACTTGTCTACAGGTAAAAGCCGAGCATCAGAAGCCGTATGGGAAGATCCAACCTTTGGATATACCGGAATGGAAGTGGGAGCACATCACCATGGATTTCATTACAAAGCTGCCGCGTACCCCGAAAGGGTATGATGCCATATGGGTGATAGTTGATCGTCTGACGAAGAGTGCTCACTTTCTACCGATCCGCGAGACAGATTCATCTGAGAGGTTGGCTGATCTGTTCATCAAGGAAATTGTAACTCGTCATGGCGTGCCGATGTCTATTGTGTCTGATCATGACATCCGGTTTACATCCAAATTCTGGAAGAAATTCCACGACGCTATGGGGACTAGGTTACATATTAGCACGGCTTATCATCCCCAGACTTATGGTCAGTCAGAAAGGACCATTCAGACATTGGAGGACATGCTTCGGGCATGTGTTATCGATTTTGGAGGAAGTTGGGATGACCACTTACCGTTAGCTGAATTCTCGTACAACAACAGTTATCATGCCAGCATTGGTATGTCCCCATATGAGATGCTATATGGTAGGAGATGAAGAACACCCGTTTGTTGGGGTGATATTGGTCAGAAGGAGTTAGGGAGCGTCGAGGTGATCGAGGCTACGACTGAGAAGCTTGAAAAGATCAAAGCCTTCATGAAGGCAACCAAAGATAGATAGAAGTTGTATGCTGATAAACAACACAGACCGATTGAGTTCCAGGTGGGTGACGGGTTATGTTGAAGGTCTCACCTTGGAAGGGCATCATTCGTTTCCGAAAGCGGGTCAAATTGAGCCCGAGGTACATAGGCCCTTTCCGAATCATTGCTCGAGTAGGAGAGGTGGCCTATAGACTGGAGTTACCGGATGAGTTAAGTGGAATTCACCCGACATTCCATGTATCTCATCTAAGGAAGTGCTTGGCAGATGAAGATATGATTGTTCCACTGGAAGATATCAAAGTAGACAAACGGCTCAATTATGTGGAGCAACCAGTGGCAATCAACGATCGAAAAGAGAAGAGACTGAGGATAAAACGGTCCCTCTTGTGCGTGTTCAGTGGAAGCACAGGAAGGGATCCGAGTCTACGTGGGAGACTGAAGAAGAGATGAGACAGCATTACGCACGGTTGTTCGAGGAATAACAGGTTTCGGGGACGAAACCTATTTAAGGGGGGTGGACTTGTAACACCTGTTTATTTATTTATTTTGAAGCCGACGAATGAAGAAAAAGAAATAAAGTCCAAAGTCGGGGGACCAAACTTGCCAAAACGCGAGAAAGTTCGGAAGAGAAGGAGAATAAGAGGGGAGGGCAGCCCACACCCTCCCCACATCTCCAAAATTCGGCAACATAGAGAGAAAGAAGAGAGAAAAGGGTGAAAAGAGAGAAAAGGTTGGTTCGTGTAGATTCAAGCGGGCAAAATCATCGTGTAGCGAGTCCAATCGAAGCTCTTCTCGTTGTGTTCGTTTGTGTGAGTTCTAGGACCCCTCTTTTACTTGTTTTCAACCGATTTTGGGGCTAGAAAGCATAGAAAACCCGTTTTTGTATGTGTGTGTGTTTGACCCATTTGGGTGTGTTGCGTGTGATGCGTTTGGAGTTTGTTTTCGGGCTTGTGTGTGCTTGAATGGTGTTGTGGTATGCATTCCTAAGGTCTAGGATGGTTGATTTAGGCTTAGAATGGGTTTGGATGAGCTTGGAGGCCGAAAATGGCTGATTGGGTTCGGGATGAACTCCATTCTTCATCAGCTAGGGCTAGGCGACCGACTGGAGGCCATACGACCGACTGGGGGGCGATTGAGGTTCATTCACACGATTGAGGGTTCATTCGCACGATTTAGGGTTCATTCGCATGATTAAGGATTCATTCGTACGATTGTGGGCCAGTCGCATGGGGAGTCATGCGACTGAGGGCCCAGTCGCATAGGTGCTTAGTCGCATTAGTTCCAATCGCATGGGACTCATTCGCATTGAGTTCATTCGTAGGAGGTCAGTCGCATAGGTGCTCATTCGCATTTGTTCCATCCGCATGAGGTCCATACACACGACTGGGTGTCCATTCGCATAGATGTTCATCCGCATGAGTCCAATCGCATGAAGTTTAGTCGCCTGGAGGCCATGCGACTGAAGGGTGTCCATACGCCCAAGTAGGGCTGTGTACCCGGGGAAATGTGTAGTTTAATTACTGACTTTCGGGGGAAAGTGTAGATGTAAGTTTTGACATGGAAATTCCCGTAAGTTCATGTATGATGACTTTTGAGGCCTTAGAAAGTATGTTGGGCATGATGATGATGATGTTGCATATTTATGTATGATGTATGTTATGTATGCATGATGTTGCCTTGTATGATGTTGATAATTGTGTTTGTTGATGTTCCTGATTATGATGAATGTCTATCTTTCCTATGGCTTTACGTGTTATGTTAATGAATGAATTGAAAGTATTATGTAACGTAAAGTGAAAGATGATAAAAAGGGGACCATGAATTAAATGCATGCATAAATGAACGAAAGTAATGAAAGTCTTGCAAGCATTAGATATCGGGACATGCCAGTTATAAGGTGTTAGCGCAACGGTGTGCGGGTTCGCTACCCCGGGAGGATGCACATTGGGTTCCGTCTTTGTGACCGACCATTTGTATAGAACCTCTACCGCTTACCCCGATACTACGGCACATGTTTAGCTGTCCATTTATAGACTTCGGCCCAGTAGCCATATAGTTTGGGGTGTAGCACATGGTATTGGTACGGAAGATATCAAATGCGCAAGAAAAGATGTAATGATGAATGAACGAATGAAGAAGATAATAATGAAATTATCTATGTGTACGTATGATGTGTGATCATGCAAAAGTAACGAATGGTTTTAATAAAAGTAAAGTATGTTTTATTATAAAACTAGAACTCACTCAGCAACGCTGACTTTTTATGTGTTTCCAGTTGGCAGGTAATGCTGAGGATGGCGCTGCGAGGCTACTCAGCTCTTTTTGATGGCATCCATTTATATAGGGCTTTTGTGATGTAATGTAATAATGTATTTTGTAACTGGTTGACGATGTATTATTTGGCAAAAACTTTTATAATGAAAGGAGATGTCTATTTTGATAATTCTGTTGCGATGTTTTTATGAAAGTTAAATGTAATTATACGTTTTATGTGCGATGAATGACCAACTGTAAGCATCCCGGGAACGGGGCCTTACAAAAACCAAACATCAAATTAAACAAATCACCTTTAAAATCGATCCACTACTACACAAAATGCATACGCAACACTCCACGACCATCTTCGAACACTCTTGCTCAAAAATCCTCTAAGTTCAATCCAAATGACAACTCTCCACCCACTGAATCCATTATTAAGCACTACCATGGACACGAGTTTTAACTGATCAAAAACCACTCGTATTCATTCAATAAGAACCGAGAAACAAATTATAGTTACTAAATGATAGTTATCATATGTAAAACATGAATCACAATATGTGATTGATGAAAGGATGTTAAATCAAGGTAACACGACCAAGTGGATAACATTTATTCAAATTTCAATCAAAACTGGGTGCTTATAGAGTTTTGGATTAAAGTATTCTTGAAAGCTTAATAAAATACATAAAAAGGAACTACTTATACAATGACGTTAAACAAAAAGAGTTCTCGCATGGATAGTTTTCGCTATCCATAACTACCATTCATAATATGCCAATTCCATTCTCAAGCCTCCTTAACACCCTTATAAACTAATTTAATAAAATTTGATTATAATGATCAGTAAATTCAAACTAAACAACCACAAAGGGAAGATAGTATCTACATTTAAATAGAGACAAAAACCGAACATGAAAATAAACAAATCACATTTGAAATCGCTCCACTACAACACAAATGCATACGCAACACTCCACGACTATCTTCGAACACTCTTGCTCAAAAATCCTCTAAATTAAATCCAAATTAAAACTCTCGACCCACTGAATCCATTGTTAAGCACTAGACCATGGATACGAGTTTTAAATGATCAAAAACCACATGTATTCATTCAATAAGAACCGAGAATCAAATTATAGTTACGCATGAAAGTAATCATATGTCAAACATGAAACATAATATGTGATTGATGAAAGGAAGTTAAATCAAGGAAACACGACCAAGTCGATAACATTTATTGTTACTTAAATCGAAATTGGGTGCTTATAGAATTTTGCATAAAAGTATTCTCGAAAGCTTAATACAATACATAAAAAAGGAACTAGTTATACAATGACGTTAAACAACAATAGGTCTCGCATGGATAGTTTTCGCTATCCATAACAACCATTCATAATTTGCCAATTCGATTCTCAAGCCTTCTTAACACCCTTATAAACTAATCTAATCAAATCTGATTATAATTATCAATAAGTTCAAACTAAACAACCACAAAGGGAAGATAGTATTTATGAACCGTAACAAGCCAAGGCCTTTCAAGATGGCGAATTTCCTGCTAGAAAAGCCTGAATGTGCTAGTATTGTGGAAGTTGCTTGGAACAATAGTATGGCAGGTGTTCCTTAATTTCAAGTTACTAAGAAATTGAAAGCCCTCAAAACTCCTTTTAGGTCTCTATTGTTCAAACAAGGTAACTTGCAAACTAAGGTGTCTAAATATAGAGCAGAATTGGATGAGGTGCAGATCCAAATTGATAAGGATCCGTATGATCCTTCTTTAAGAAAACGTGAGCAGGTTCTTCTTAAATCGTTTCATGATGTAGCCTTAGATGAAGAAATATTCATTAAGCAAAAATCTAAGGTGCAATGGCTTGCTGAAGGTGACTCAAATACACGCTATTTTCATTCTATTCTTAAAGCTAAGCATAATCGGAGTAGAGTCAATGCTATTCGGGATGTTAATGGAGTCATGTATGAAGGTGGGGATGTGGAGAAAGTGTTTGTCAAATTTTATAAGGATCTTTTGGCCCGTGAAGGTGCTACCACATTGTCAACGCCTCATGATATTTTTGTTCATAAGGTTAACTCTTCTCAGGCGGATCATATGATTAGAAGTGTGTCTTCTGAGGAGGTTAAGCAAGCTATGTTTTCTATTGGTGACAATAAGGCTGCAGGTCCTGATGGGTTTAGTTCTGCTTTCTTCAAGAAGTTCTGGACACTTGTTAGAGGTGATGTGGTTCTAGCTGTTAAGGACTTTTTCTCTAAACAGAAGTTACTGAAGGAGTGGAACCATACTATTATTGCTCTTGTTCCTTAGGTGGAAACTCCCATGATGGTTACGGATTATCGACCCGTATCTTGCTGTAATGTGTTGTTCAATTGTATTACTAAAATTTTGTCCAACCGTATTAAGGGTGTTCTGACTAACATCATTATTATTAATCAGTCGGCTTTTATTCCGGGAAGGAGAATTTCAGACAATATTCTTTTAACGCCGGAGTTAATGCATAATTATCATAGGAATGTGGGTCCTCCGCGTTGTGCTTTTAAAATTGATATTCAGAAAGCATATGACACGGTAAGTTGGGATTTCTTAAGGAGAATTCTTATGGGTTTTGGTTTTCCGATTTTAATCGTGGAATGGATCATGCTGTGTGTTTCATCATCATCATTTTCGGTTTGTGTAAATGGTAATATATGTGGGTATTTTCAAGGAAAGCGTGGGTTAAGACAGGGTGATCCTTTGTCACCTTACATGTTTACTCTTGTTATGGAAGTTCTTACGATGTTACTATATAAAGCTACCGGGATTGACACACGGTTCAGATTCCACAACAAGTGTGACAAACAACGCCTTGTTAACTTGTGTTTTGCGGATGATTTGTTTATGTTTGCAAGAGGTGATTTACAGTCGGCTATGTGCATTATGGAGGCTTTAAAGATGTTTGAAAATATGTCTGGTCTTGTTCCAAGTGTCCAGAAGAGCACCGTGTATTTCTGTAATGTTCGGGATAATGTGAAATTAGCAATTCTAGAGGTTATGCCATTTAGGGAAGGTACTTTACCTGTGAAGTACTTAGGTGTCCCTCTTATTTCGTCTCGATTACTTTATAAAGATTGTAAGATTCTGCTTGACAGAATGGAGAGTTAGAATTCTTGATTGGAGAAACAAATGCTTATCGTTTGCTGGGAGGTGTCAATTAATTCTCTCGGTTCTATTGGCGTTACATGTATATTGGTCCTCGGTTTTAATCCTTCCCAAACGGATCATAAAAGAGTTAGAAACTAAGATGAATGGTTTCCTTTGGTGTCAAGGCCCAATGCAAATTGGTAAAGCTAAAGTTTCTTGGAAGAATATGTGCAAACCAAAATATGAGGGTGGGCTGGGTTTTAGAAGAGTTGAGGAGAGTAATAAAGCCTTAATGACATTTCATGTTTGGAGCATCCTTTCTCATCGTGATTCCTTATGGGTAGATTGGGTGTGGAAGTATCGGCTAAAAGATCGTAATTTTCGGACTATTAAAGTTCCATCCAATTGTGCTTGGAGTTGGCGGAAGATATTGATGTTACGTCCATGTATTCATAAGTTTTTTTGGTCTAGTATTGGTAATGGGATGGAGACTTCAATATTGTATGACAATTGGTGTTCTTTGAGTCCATTGACTGATGTTTTATCGAAGCGTGACGTTTCAAGGGCTGGACTCAGCTTAAAATCTAGGGTGGCGGATGTATCCTCAAATGGTAAATGGAACTGGCCTATGGAATGGGTTGCTAAGAATCCGGATTTACTTAATGTGCAGCACACTCTTGATGTAAACCGGTTGGATGTTATCCGATGGAAGGAGGGCGATATTATCTCGGATTTTTCAACAACAGGTGTTTGGCAATTGATCAGGGCTCGTGGAGTGGAAGTTCAATGGCATAATAGTGTATGGTTCTCTCATTGTATCCCTCGTCATGCGTTTTTACATTGGCTAATTATGCAGGGTAAATTGTTGACTCAAGATAAGATTCTTAAATGGCCTCCATCTCGAAGAAAATCCATGAATGTTATGGCTTGCCCGCTTTGTTTAGGAGATTTTGATTCTCATTCCCATTTATTTTTTGAGTGTATATATTCCACTATTGTGTGGAATGCTGTCAAGACTAAAATAGGAATGCATCGAGCTAATCAGAATTGGTTGGATATTATGGCTTGGGTTACTGCTAAAGGTAATTCGAGGAGGCTTCTGGATGTGTTAGGCCGTATAGCGGTTGCGGCTACAGCGTATATGGTTTGGCAGGAGAGAAATAATAGGCTTTTTCAAAACAATGCACGACCTCCTGATTTATTGATTGGTATTATTTTCGATACTATACGGTGTCCCCTTATGAAGTTGAAGGTTCGCAAAACAGTGGGGGTTATGAGGATTCTTAAGGATTGGAAGATTGAAGATATTGGAAGAACCTAGTTTTACCTATGTAGGTTGATTATTTTAGTAATCATGTTTCTATGTAATGGGTTTTTGGTTCTACATAAATGGGGTATGCCCATTTATGAACTAGCATAGAATTTCTTTATGCTACTTGTGTGTATTTGGTTTTGTTGATATATATAAATCACCGAGGTAACCCTTTACCCAAAAAAAGGGAAGATAGTATCTACATTAAAATAGTGACCAAAACCAAACATGAAAATAAACAAATCACCTCTAAAATCAATTCACTACTACACAAAAAGCATACGCACCACTCCACGACCTTCTTCGAACACTCTTGCTCACAAATCCTCTAAATTCAATCCAAATGACAACTCCAAACCCACTAAATTCATTTAGGCACTAGACCATGGATACGATTTTAACTGATCAAAAACCACTCATATTCATTCAATAAGAACCGAGAATCAAATTATAGTTACTAAATGAAAGTTATCATATGTCAAACATGAAACGTAATATATGACTAATGAAAGGAAGTTAAATCAAGGTAACACGACCAAGTGGATAACATTTATTCTTACTTCAATCAAAATTGGGTGCTTACAGAATTTAGCATTAAAGTATTGTCAAAAGCTTAATAAAATACATAAAAAAGGAACTAGTTATACAATGACGTTAAACACCAATAGTTCTTGCATGGATAGTTTTCGCTATCCATAACAACCATTCATAATATACCAATTCGATTTTTAAGCCTTCGTAACAACCATTCATAATATGCCAAAACTGAACATGAAAATAAACAAATCACCTTTAAAATTGATCCACTACTACACAAAATGCATACGCAACACTCCACTACCATCTTCGAACATTCTTGCTCAGAAATCCTCTAAATTCAATCCAAATTACAACTCTCCACCCACCGAATCCACTATTAAGCACTAGACCATGGATACGAGTTTTAACTGATCAAAAACCATTCGTATTCATTCAATAAAAATCGAGAATCAAATTATAGTTACTAAATAAAAGTAATCATATGTCAAACATGAAACACAATATGTGATTGATGAAAGCAAGTTAAATTAAGGTACAGGACCAAGTGGATAACATTTATTCTTACTTCAATTGAAATTGGGTGCTTTATAGAATTTTGCATTAAAGTATTCTCGAAAACTTAATAAAATACATAAAAAGGAACTAGTTATACAATGACGTTAAACAACAATAATTCTCGCATGGATAGTTTTTGCTATCCCTTACGACCATTCATAATATGCCAATTCGATTCTCAAGCCTTCTTAAAACCCTTAAAAACTAATATAATCAAATCTGATTATAATGATCATTAAATTCAAACTAACACAACTACAAAGGGAAGGTAGTATCTACATTCAAATAGAGACCAAAACGAAACATGAAAATAAACAAATCACCTTTAAAATCAATCCACTACCACATAAAATGGATACGCAACACTCCACAAATATCTTTGAATACTCTTGCTCAAAGATCCTCTAAGTTCAATCAAAATGACAACTCTCCACCCACTGAATCCATTATTAAGCACTAGACCATGGATACGTGTTTTACCTGATCAAAAACCACTCATATTCATTCACTTAGAATCGAGAATCAAATTATAGTTACAAATGAAAGTAATCATATGTCAAACATGAAACACAATATGTGATTGATGAAAGGAAGTTAAATCAAGGTAACACGACATAGTGGATAACGTTTATTCTTACTTCAATCGAAATTGGGTGCTTATAGAATTTTGAATTAAAGTAATCTTGAAATCATAATAAAATACATAAAAAAGGAACTAGTTATACAATGACGTTCAACAACAATACTTCTCGCATGGATAGTTTTCGCTATCCATAACAACCATTCATAATATGCCAATTCGATTCTCAAGCCTTCTTAACACCCTTATAAACTAATCTAATAAAATCTGATTATAAGGATCAGTAAATTCAAACTAAACAATTACAAAGAAAAGATAGTATCTACATTCAAATAGAGACCAAAACTGAACATGAAAATAAACAAATCACCTTTAAAATCGATCCACTACTACACAAAATGCATACGCAATAGTCCGCGACCATTTTCGAACACTCTTGCTCACAAATCCTCTGAATTCAATCCAAATGACAACTCTCCACCCACGGAATCCATTATTAAGCACTAGACCACGGATACGTGTTTTAACCGATCAAAAACCACTTGTATTCATTGAATTAGAATCGAGAATCAAATCATAGTTACTAAATGAAAGTAATTATATATCAAACATGAAACACAATATGTGATTGAGGAAAGGAAGTTAAATCAAGGTAGCACGACCAAGTGGATAACATTTATTCTTATTTCAATCAAAATTGGGTGCTTATAAGATTTTTGCATTAAAGTATTCTAGAAAGCTTAATAAAATACATAAAAAGGAACTACTTATGCAATGACGTCAAACAACAAGAGTTCTCGCGTGGATAGTTTTCGCTATCCATAACAACAATTCATAATATGCCAATTCCATTCTCAAGCCTTCTTATCACTCTTATAAACTAATCTAATAAAAATTCGATTATAATGATCAGTAAATTCAAACTAACACAACCACAAAGGGAAAGTAGTATCTACATTCAAATAAAGACCAAAACCAAACATGAAAATAAACAAATCACCTTTAAAATCAATCCACTACCACACAAAATGGATACGCAACACTCCACGAACATCTTTGAATACTCTTGCTAAAAAATCCTCTAAGTTCAATCCAAATGACAACTCTCCACCCACTGAATCCATTAATTAAGCACTAGATCATGGATACGTGTTTTAACTGATCAAAAACCACTCGTATTCATTCAATTAGAATCGAGAATCAAATTATAGTTACGAATGAAAGTAATCATATGTCAAACATAAAACACAATATGTGACTGATGAAAGGAAGTTAAATCAAGGTAACACGACCAAGTGGATAACATTTATTATTATTTCAATCGATTTTTGCATTAAAGTATTCTCGAAAGCTTAATAGAATACATGAAAAAGGAACTACTTATACAATGATGTTAAACAACAAGAGTTCTCGCATGGATAGTTTTTGCTATCCATAACAACCAATCATAATATGCCAATTCCATTCTCAAGCCTTCTTAACACCCTTATGAACTAATCTAATGAAAGCCGATTATAACGATAAGTAAATTCAAACTAAACAACCACAAAGGGAAGATAGTATCTACATTCAAATTGAGACCAAAACAGAACATGAAAATAAACAAATCACCTTTAAAATCGATCCACTACTACACTAAAACATACGCAACACTCCACGACCATCTTCGAACACTCTTGCAAAAAAATCCTCTAAATTCAATCCAAATGAAAACTCTCGACCCACTAAATCCATTATTAAGCACTAGACCATGGATACGAGTTTTAAATGATCAAAAACCACACGTATTCATTCAATAAGAACCGAGAATCAAATTATAGTTACGAATGAAAGTAATCATATGTCAAACATGAAACACAATATGTGATTGATGAAAGGAAGTTAAATCAAGGTAACACGACCAAGTGGATAACATTTATTCTTACTTCAATTGAAATTGGATGCTTATAGAATTTTGCATTAAAGTATTCTCGAAAGCTTAATAAAATACATAAAAAGGAACTAGTTATATAATGACGTTAAACAACAATAGTTCTCGCATGGATAGTTTTTGCTATCCATAACAACCATTCATAATATGCCAATTCGATTCTCAAGCCTTCTTAACACCCTTATGTCACACCCACAAAATCCACGTGTGGAGTTTTACTGCGAGGCATGTGAACAAACCAGGATCACAGTCAATAGTTACTCAGAACGTTTCTATATGCCACATTTAAAATAAAACCAAACAAAGTTCAAACTTTAAAACCATGCGGAAGCGTTTTGTAAATAAGACAAACCCAAAGTATAAAAATGCATAATATGACAAAACACGCGCCAACCCAAATGATTAAACACTCGTAAATAAAAACCACCAAAGATGTCTTTAAAATAGAGTCTTAGAATGCATGTTGGACCCGTGTAGTGCTCCTAATAGCAAGCGAAGTTAATGACTTGAGAATAGCATACTAAAATGTCAACACAATGGTTGGTGAGTTCAAGAGTTTGTGTTTATCATAAATATTAACAGTTGTATAACATAAGAAGTGCACTGAAATAGATAGCTAGTCTATATTCACATGTAACAATAGTGATTTCGCGATCGAAGCTGACTGTGTTGCGTTTGTTGCCTCCCGTCACGACTTACCAGGTCGTGACGAATGTTTGTGTATAGGACAAATTGCACCTGCTTGACCTCCAGTCTCATGGGTGGGGCTCGTCAGACCTAGTAGTACTACCCAAGATTCCCCGCTAGTTACCATTATTAACGATCCGAAAGTGTGAGGACTTTCCATGGTATTATAATAATAATAATAAAATAGCGTTTGAGTACAAGTATGCTACCTCCCCCAGAAGAAGTTTTATGAAATAAGGGGCATGAACTCACCTGGTGTAATGATTACTAATAAAGAGACTGGTGATAGGTGCAAAGACAACCCTTCAAATGTTACCTAGAACACACAAGTACATAAGTATGTGTACACATAGAAACTCAATAATCCTAGGTTAACCTAGTTGACCCGCATGACCCGTTGGTGACATATTAGTTGAAATATTGTTTAATCATATATGATAACTTAACATACAAGAGTATCATGCAATTTATCCATGCGTATCACATTATCAACCTAGGTTCTACCTAAGTCATCATGCCACATTAGATCATCATACACTTATACAAATCTCAAATAATCAACATGCTTAATATATATATATATATATATATATATATATATATATATATATATATATATATATATATATATATATATACGTCACAACAAATAATTCATACCCGAAGACTAATCATGCACCACATGCCATGTGAAGCCACTCACGACTTCACATGCTAAACCCTGCCAATCCTACTAAGTAGGGGCCTCAGATTCGCACGCGTGTATGACAATCATAATCACATTCATTCATTTAGTTCATTCCGACCAACATACCCAGTGACCATCAATTCCAATCCCAAGCATGATCTCCTAATCACTAACCATAATCCATCATCATGTATGATCATCAAAACCTATACTTCTTACATGATCAACCAAGCATCCATACAACTCAATTACACGTTCTATCACAACAAACATCATCCATAATCATTCTAACATGATCTTAACATCACAAGCATGCCCAATTCATCACATCCAAAGTTCTGCAAAAATAAAGTTTCCCTTTTGGGAAAGAAACACCCAAAAGTGATCTAGCATCCAATTCAATCATAATTTCAACAATTATATACCTAATCAAGTTCATAGCATTCATTCTAACATGTTAATCACCTCGAAAACATCCAAATTCCCAAACATCATACACAAAAGTTTCTACTTTTAGTAAGTCATGATCAACATCTCAATTTCATGGATTTTCTTGCACAATTCTATTAAACTAACATCTATGCATTACATCTAACATTTTAGCATCATCAAATCATGAATTCAAAGAACAAAAAGTTTCCTCTTATAGCAATGTATGAACTAGATGATCAAACCATAGATTTCTTGCACAATCAACATAATCTAGCATTCATACAACCTAACTAACATCATATAATCATCTAACAATCATCAGTTTCATATTATCATCCTCAATTTTCGGATTAGGGTCATCTTGAATCAAAATCAATGAACAACATGACAAAACATACCTCTAAACGTGTAGAAATCAATAATTGGACTTGTAAAACACCTTGTAACTCTTGGAACCAACCAAAATCGAATTGTTCTTGTTGTTTCTTGATCAAAATCACAAAGAGAGAGGGTGGGGAAGGGGGTTTCGGCCACAATAGGGGTTTGGGGGTTTAGGGTTGGGTGAATTTTGGTAATATTTGGTTAAAAGGTATTTACAATATAACCCTTCTAATATATTTTAAAAAAAACTATCTTTCTAATACTTTTTATATAATCTAGACTACAATTTTTAAGTATTATTAACCAGCAATAATAGTCCTAAACATTTACAACAAGTCGCACAACACATGAAATATATATATTACACGTAGTCACGTTATCGCGTAAAATTCACGAAACAATTATTTAAAATTCTATAAATTCATGAATCACACAATCACAACTAATAATCAACATTATTAATTAGAATATCATTGTTTATCATAGATTATTAATTATTTTTGGAATGAGTGTGCTTAGAAAAGTTCCCGAAGGATTAACGATGGGCGATCTAGGGTTCTTGGCGATCTAGGGTTCTTGGCGCTCTTTGTGTTCTTTGATTCAATCTTGGCCACGTACCTTCCATAATCTTTTGTGATTCTGTTCTTGTGTACCAATCCTGTGATTATACTCTTGGTTTCAAGGGTGTAATACGAGCATTGTTAGCAAGAATTAGGGTTTGAGTGGGTTGGGGTTCTTGGTTCTTGATTTCTGTTTTCTTGGTTCTTGGTTTCTTGGTTCCGCCCTAATCAGTCTTGGCTTCTCTATGTAACAATCCTGTGATTTCTTGAGTTGGTTTACTAATTTGAGAAATACGAGCATTGTTAGTGGAGTACGTTCTTGTTTGATTAGGGTTTTTCTGTATTAATGTTGTTTCCAAGTACATCTTTCGTATCCTGGTTGCTTAGTAGGTCTGTCATTGATCATGGCTATTGATATAGTTCAGTTAGATCAATACGAATCCTATTAACCTACTAAGGATTGGTGAAGTTTGTTTCTTGGGTTACGGTTTTTCTTGGAAGGACGACTCAGGATTCTTGCATCATGTCTTCTGCGCTTTCCTCAAAAATCAAGAACATTGATGGTTCTTACATTCCATCAAAGGGTATCTTGAAGAATAATAAATATGCATTTGATGATCCTGATCTCACCTCCTCGTCAGTTAAAGATGTGCATGGTAATATTCCTGTTTCGGATTCTCCCATGCAACTTGCGGCTGAGCCTAAAGATAAGCAAGCAAACTCCTAATGTGGTTTTGAAAGCACTTTCATTGGAAGATCAATCTCAAAATGTTCAACCTTATGGATCGTACGCTGCTCCTCTCAAGAATAATAATCCTAAACATGCGGTTAAGTTTAGGCATATCGAAAACAATGTGAAAAAGGATGGGGTTGATGTTGTGCTTCCTAGAGAGTCAGTTAAAATGGCCCAAGATCGATTGGCTAATACTCTTTATGGATATTTCTTAGGGAATCGTTTGGCGTTTCCGGTTGTAGAATATTTTGTCAAGCAGAATTGGAGGAAGTTTGGATTGATGAAAATAATGATGAATGCAAATGGCTTCTTTTTCTTCAAATTTGCTGAAAGGTTTGGAATGATGGCTACTCTTGAAGGGGGGCCATGGATGATCCGATCTCAACCTCTTTTTCTCAATGTTGGTCTCATTCGGTTAACCTTTGTAAGGAAAATATCAAAAAGGTACAAGTTTGGGTGAAAATTCATGATATTCCTTTAGCGGCATTTTCGGATGATGGTCTTAGTTTGATAGCTTCTACTATTGGTAATCCCAAATTATTAGACTCTTTTACCACTTCTATGTGCTTGGATGCGTGGGTCGTAGTAGTTATGCTCGAGCTTTAATTGAAATTTCAGCATATAAGGAGTTTAAGGAAGAATTTACTATAGCTATTTCGGATCTTGATGGAGAAGGCTTGACGAACCATAAGATGTTTGTGGAATATGAATGGAAACTGTATAGATGTGGGTACTGTTGTGTATATGGACACTCTAATGAATCTTGTGTTGCTCAACCTTCTACTAAAGCGAAACAAAAGGAAGTGGATGGGTTCATTGAAGTGAAACGCAACACTAGTAACAAGTTGGATTTTCCGATGTCCAAACCAATGTGGGAATATCGTCCAAAGAAATCAAAAGACATTAAGCACAATATCAAACAGGGTATGCATCGAGTGTATCGAATCCCACGGTAGATTCTAATCGTTTTAAAGCACTTGCCAATGAAGGGAATGAGGGCGGAAACCTTGGGATCTCCACTATGGAAGCTTCTTCTTCGGGTTCCAAACTTAATGATGCTTCGGCCTCACATGATTCGGATAACGATGATGTAGTAGAAGTCTATAATGAGACAACGGATTTTATAGTCTCTGGGATGTCGGAAAAGCAGGATCTTTCAGGGGCAAGCACTCCTGTTCTAGTAGTTTCCAATGATTAGTTTAGCATCATGGAATATTAGGGCGTTCCGCTAAAACAGAAAGAGGTTCGTCGGCTTATAAAGGATAATCACGTTAGTTTATGTTCTATTATGGAAACTCATGTTAGTGTGGATACGAGTTTTAAATGATCAAAAACCACACATATTCATTCCATAACAACTGAGAATCAAATTATAGTTACGAATGAAAGTAATTATATGTCAAACATGAAACACAATATGTGATTGATGAATGGAAGTTAAATCAAGGTAACACGACCAAGTGGATAACATTTTTTCTTACTTTAATCGAAATTGGATGCTTATAGAATTTTGCATTAAAGTATTCTCGAAAGCTTAGTAAAATACAAAAAAAGGAACTAGTTAAACAATGACGTTAAACAACAATAGGTCTAGCATGGATAGTTTTCGCTATCCATATCAACCATTCATAATATGCCAATTCGATTCTCAAGCCATCTTAACACACTTATAAACTAATATAATCAAATTCGATTATAATGATCAGTAAATTCAAACTAAACAACCACAAAGAGAAGATATTATCTACATTCAAATAGTGACCAAAACCAAACATGAAAATAAACAAATCACCTTTAAAATCAATTCACTACTAAACAAAATACATACGCAACACTCCACGAACATCTTCAAACACACTTGCTCACAAATCCTCTAAATTCAATCCAAATGACAACTCCCCACCCACTAAATCCGTTATTAAGCACTAGACCATGGATACGAGTTTTAACTAATCAAAAAGCACTCATATTCATTTAATAAGAACCGAGAATCAAATTATAGTTACTAAATGAAAGTAATCATATGTCAAAAATGAAACACAATATGTGATTGATGAAAGGAAGTTAAATCAAGGAAACACGACCAAGTGGATAACATTTATTCTTACTTCAATTGAAATTGGGTGCTTATAGAATTTTTAAAGTATTCTCGAAAGCTTAATAAAATACATAAAAAAGGAACTACTTATACAATGACGTTAAACAACAAGAGTTCTCGCACGGATAGTTTTCGCTATCCATAACAACCATCCATAATATGCAAATTCCATTCTCAAGCCTTCTTAACACCCTTGTAAACTAATCTAATCAAATCCGATTATAATGATCAGTAAATTCAAACTAAACAACCACAAGGGGAAGATAGTATCTATATTAAAATAGAGACCAAGTTTGAACATGAAAATAAACAAATCACCTTTAAAATCAATCCACTACTACACAAAATGCATATGCAACACTCCACGACCATCTTCGAACACTCTTGCCAAAAAATCCTCTAAGTTCAATCCAAATGACAACTATCCACCCATTGAATCCATTATTAAGCACTAGACCATGGATACGAGTTTTAACTGATCAAAAACCACTCATATTCATTCAATACGAACCGAGAATCAAATTATAGTTACTAAATGAAAGTTATCATATGTCAAACATGAAACACAATATGTAACTGATGAAAGGAAGTTAAATCAAGGTAACACGACCAAGTGGATAACATTTATTCTTATTTCAATCGGAATTGGGTGCTTATAGATTTTTGCATTAAAGTGTTCTCGAAAGCTTAATAGAATACATAAAAAAGGAACTACTTATACAATGACATTAAACAAAAACAGTTCTCGCATAGACAGTTTTCGCTAACCATAACTACCTTCATAATATGCTAATTCCATTCTCAAGCCTTCTTAACACCCTTATAAACTAATCTAATAAAATCCGATTATAATGATCAGTAAATTCAAACTAAACAACCACAAAGGGAAGATAGTATCTTTATTCAAATAGAGACCAAAACAGAACTTGAAAACAAATCACCTTCAAAATCGCTCCACTACTACACAAATGCATACGCAACACTCCATGACCATCTTCGAACTCTCTTGCTAAAAAATTCTCTAAATTCAATCCAAATGAAAACTCTCAACCCACTCCATTATTAAGCAATAGACCATGGATAGGAGATTTAAATGATCAAAAACCACACATATTCATTCAATAAAAACCGAGAATCAAATTATAGTTATAAATGAAAGTAATCATATGTCAAACATGAAACACAATATGTGATTGATGAATGGAAGTTAAATCAAGGTAACACGACCACGTGGATAACATTTATTCTTACTTCAATCTAAATTGGATGCTTATAGAATTTTGCATAAAAAAGGAACTAGTTATACAATGACGTTAAACAACAATAGGTCTCGCATGGATAGTTTTCGCTATCCATAACAACCATTCATAATATGCCAATTCGATTCTCAAGCCATTTTAGCACACTTATAAACTAATCTAATCAAATTCAATTATAATGATCATTAAATTCAAACTAAACAACCACAAAGGGAAGATAGTATCTACATTCAAATAGTGACCAAAACCGAACATGAAAATAAACAAATCACCTTTAAAATCAATTCACTACTACACAAAATGCATACGCAGCACTCCACAACCATCTTCAAACACATTTGCTCACAAATCCTCTAAATTCAATCCAAATGACAACTCCCCACCCATTAAATCCATTATTAAGCACTAGACCATGGATACGAGTTTTAACTGATAAAAAACCACTCATATTCATTTAATAAGAACCGAGAATCAAATTATATTTACTAAATGAAAGTAATCATATGTCAAACATGAAACACGATATATGATTGATGAAAGGAAGTTAAATCAAGGTAACACGACCAAGTGAATAACATTTATTCTTACTTCAATTGAAATTGGGTGCTTATAGAATTTTGCATTAAAGTATTCTTGAAAGCTTAATAAAATACATAAAAAAGGAACTACTTATACAATGACGTTAAACAACAAGAGTTCTCGCATGGATAGTTTTCGCTATCCATAACAGCCATTCATAATATGCAAATTCCATTCTCAAGCCTTCTTAACACCCTTGAAAACTAATCTAATCAAATCCAATTATAAATGATCAGTAAATTTAAACCAAACAACCACAAAGGGAAGATAGTATCTACATTAAAATAGAGACCAAATCCGAACATGAAAAAAAACAAATCACCTTTAAAATCAATTCACTACTAAACAAAATACATACGCAACACTCCACGAACATCTTCAAACACACTTGCTCACAAATCCTCTAAATTCAATCCAAATGACAACTCCCCACCCACTAAATCCGTTATTAAGCACTAGACCATGGATACGAGTTTTAACTGATCAAAAAGCACTCATATTCATTTAATAAGAACCGAGAATCAAATTATAGTTACTAAATGAAAGTAATCATATGTCAAAAATGAAACACAATATGTGATTGATGAAAGGAAGTTAAATCAAGGAAACACGACCAAGTGGATAACATTTATTCTTACTTCAATTGAAATTGGGTGCTTATAGAATTTTTAAAGTATTCTCGAAAGCTTAATAAAATACATAAAAAAGGAACTACTTATACAATGACGTTAAACAACAAGAGTTCTCGCACGGATAGTTTTCGCTATCCATAACAACCATTCATAATATGCAAATTCCATTCTCAAGCCTTCTTAACACCCTTGTAAACTAATCTAATCAAATCCGATTATAATGATCAGTAAATTCAAACTAAACAACCACAAGGGGAAGATAGTATCTACATTAAAATAGAGACCAAATTTGAACATGAAAATAAACAAATCACCTTTAAAATCGATCCACTACTACACAAAATGCATATGCAACACTCCACGACCATCTTCGAACACTCTTGGCAAAAAATCCTCTAAGTTTAATCCAAATGACAACTCTCCACCCACTGAATCCATTATTAAGCACTAGACCATGGATACGAGTTTTAACTGATCAAAAACCACTCATATTCATTCAATACGAACCGAGAATCAAATTATAGTTACTAAATGAAAGTTATCATATGTCAAACATGAAACACAATATGTAACTGATGAAAGGAAGTTAAATCAAGGTAACACGACCAAGTGGATAACATTTATTCTTATTTCAATCGGAATTGGGTGCTTATAGATTTTTGCATTAAAGTGTTCTCGAAAGCTTAATAGAATACATAAAAAGGAACTACTTATACAATGACATTAAACAAAAAGAGTTCTCGCATGGACAGTTTTCGCTAACCATAACTACCTTCATAATATGCTAATTCCATTCTCAAGCCTTCTTAACACCCTTATAAACTAATCTAATAAAATCCGATTATAATGATCAGTAAATTCAAACTAAACAACCACAAAGGGAAGATAGTATCTTTATTCAAATAGAGACCAAAACAGAACTTGAAAACAAATCACCTTTAAAATCGCTCCACTACTACACAAATGCATACGCAACACTCCACGACCATCTTCGAACTCTCTTGCTCAAAAATTCTCTAAATTCAATCCAAATGAAAACTCTCAACCCACTCCATTATTAAGCAATAGACCATGGATAGGAGATTTAAATGATCAAAAACCACACATATTCATTCAATAAAAACCGAGAATCAAATTATAGTTACAAATGAAAGTAATCATATGTCAAACATGAAACACAATATGTGATTGATGAATGGAAGTTAAATCAAGGTAACACGACCACGTGGATAACATTTATTCTTACTTCAATCTAAATTGGATGCTTATAGAATTTTGCATAAAAAAGGAACTAGTTATACAATGACGTTAAACAACAATAGGTCTCGCATGGATAGTTTTCGCTATCCATAACAACCATTCATAATATGCCAATTCGATTCTCAAGCCATTTTAGCACACTTATAAACTAATCTAATCAAATTCAATTATAATGATCATTAAATTCAAACTAAACAACCACAAAGGGAAGATAGTATCTACATTCAAATAGTGACCAAAACCGAACATGAAAATAAACAAATCACCTTTAAAATCAACTCACTACTACACAAAATGCATACGCAGCACTCCACAACCATCTTCAAACACATTTGCTCACAAATCCTCTAATTCAATCCAAATGACAACTCCCCACCCATTAAATCCATTATTAAGCACTAGACCATGGATACGAGTTTTAACTGATAAAAAACCACTCATATTCATTTAATAAGAACCGAGAATCAAATTATATTTACTAAATGAAAGTAATCATATGTCAAACATGAAACACAATATATGATTGATGAAAGGAAGTTAAATCAAGGTAACACGACCAAGTGGATAACATTTATTCTTACTTCAATTGAAATTGGGTGCTTATAGAATTTTGCATTAAAGTATTCTTGAAAGCTTAATAAAATACATAAAAAAGGAACTACTTATACAATGACGTTAAACAACAAGAGTTCTCGCATGGATAGTTTTCGCTATCCATAACAGCCATTCATAATATGCAAATTCCATTCTCAAGCCTTCTTAACACCCTTGAAAACTAATCTAATCAAATCCAATTATAAATGATCAGTAAATTTAAACCAAACAACCACAAAGGGAAGATAGTATCTACATTAAAATAGAGACCAAATCCGAACATGAAAAAAAACAAATCACCTTTAAAATCAATTCACTACTACAAAAAATGCATACGCAGCACCACGACCATCTTCGAACACACTTGCTCACAAATCATCTAAATTTAATCCAAATGACCACTCCCCACCCACTAAATACATTATTAAGCACTAGACTATGGATACGAGTTTTAACTGATAAAAAACCACTCATATTCATTTAATAAGAACAGAGAATCAAATTATAGTTACTAAATGAAAGTAATCATATGTCAAACATGAAACACAATATGTGATTGATGAAAGGAAGTTAAATAAAGGTAACACGACCAAGTGGATAACATTTATTCTTACTTCAATTGAAATTGGGTGCTTATATAATTTTGCATTAAAGTATTCTCGAAACCTTGATAAAATACATAAAAAAGGAACTACTTATACAATGATGTTAAACAACAAGTGTTCTCGCATGAATAGTTTTCGCTATCCATAACAACCATTCATAATATGCAAATTCCACTCTCAAGCCCTCTTAACACCCTTGTAAACTAATCTAAGTTCAATCCAAATGACAACTCTCCACCCACTAAATCCATTATTAAGCACTAGACCATGGATACGAGTTTTAACTTTTCAAAACCCACTCATATTCATTCAATAAGAACCAAGAATCAAATTATAGTTACCAAATGATAGTTATTATATGTCAAACATGAAACACAATATGTCACTGATGCAAGGATGTTAAATCAAGGTAACACGACCAAGTGGATAACATTTATTCTTATTTCAATCGAAATTGGGTGCTTATAGATTTTTGCATTAAAGTGTTCTCGAAAGCTTAATAGAATACTTAAAAAAGGAACTACTTATACAATAAAGTTAAACAAAAAGAGTTCTCGCATGTATAGTTTTCGCTAACCATAACTACCATTCATAATATGCCAATTCCATTCTCAAGCCTTCTTAACACCCTTATAAACTAATCTAACAAAATTCTATTATAATGATCAGTAAATTCAAACTAAACAACCACAAAGTGAAGATAGTATCTACATTCAAATAGAGTCCAAAGCCGAACATGAAAACAAAACACCTTTAAAATCGCTCCACTCCTACACAAATGCATATGCAACACTCCATGACCATCTTCGAACTCTTTTGCTCAAAAATCCTCTAAAGTTCAATCCAAATGAAAACTCTCAATCCACTAAATCCATTATTAAGAAGTAGACCATGGATACGAGTTTTAAATGATCAAAAACCACACATATTCATTCAATAAGAACCGAGAATCAAATTATAGTTATGATGAAAGTAATCATATGTCACACATGAAACACAATATGTGATTGATGAATGGAAGTTAAATCAAGGTAACACAACCAAGTGGATAACATTTATTCTTACTTCAATCAAAATTGGATGCTTATAGAATTTTGCATTAAAGTATTCTTGAAAGCTTAATAAAATACATAAAAAAGGAACTAGTTATACAATGACATTAAACAATAATAGGTCTCGCATAAAACTATCCATAACAACCATTCATAATATGCCAATTCGATTCTCAAGCCATCTTAACACACTTATAAACTAATCTAATCAAAATTCGATTATAATCATTAGTAAATTCAAACTAATCAACCACAAAGAGAAGATATTATCTACATTCATATAGTGACCAAAACCGAACATGAAAATAAACAAATCACCTTTAAAATCAATTCACTACTACACAAAATGCATACGCAGCACTCCACGAACATCTTCAAACACACTTGCTCACAAATCCTCTAAATTCAATCCAAATGACAACTCCCCACCCACAAAATCCGTTATTAAGCACTAGACCATGGATACGAGTTTTAACTGATCAAAAACCACTCGTATTCATTTAATAAGAACCGAGAAACAAATTATAGTTACTAAATGAAAGTAATCATATGTCAAACATGAAACACAATATGTGATTGATGAAAGGAAGTTAAATCAAGGAAACACGACCAAGTGGATAATATTAATTCTTACTTCAATTGAAATTGGGTGCTTATAGAATTTTTAAAGTATTCTCGAAAGCTTAATAAAATACATAAAAAAGGAACTACTTATACAATGACGTTAAACAACAAGAGTTCTCGCATGGATAGTTTTCGCTATCCATAACAACCATTCATAATATGCAAATTCCATTCTCAAGCCTTCTTAACACCCTTGTAAACTAATCTAATCAAATCCGATTATAATGATCAGTAAATTCAAACTAAATAACCACAAGGGGAAGATAGTATCTACATTAAAATAGAGACCAAATTTGAACATGAAAATAAACAAATCACATTTAAAATCGATCCACTACTACACAAAATGCATATGCAACACTCCACGACCATCTTCGAACACTCTTGCCAAAAAATCCTCTAAGTTGAATCCAAATGACAACTCTCCACCCACTGAATCCATTATTAAGCACTAGACCATGGATACGAGTTTTAACTGATCAAAAACCACTCATATTCATTCAATACGAACCGAGAATCAAATTATAGTTACTAAATAAAAGTTATCATATGTCAAACATGAAACACAATATGTAACTGATGAAAGGAAGTTAAATCAAGGTAACACGACCAAGTGGATAACATTTATTCTTATTTCAATCGAAATTGGGTGCTTATAGATTTTTGCATTAAAGTGTTCTCGAAAGCTTAATAGAATACATAAAAAAGGAACTACTTATACAATGACATTAAACAAAAAGAGTTCTCGCATGGACAGTTTTCGCTAACCATAACTACCTTCATAATATGCTAATTCCATTCTCAAGCCTTCTTAACACCCTTATAAACTAATCTAATAAAATTCGATTATAATGATCAGTAAATTCAACTAACAACACAAAGGAAAGATAGTATCTTTATTCAAATAGAGACCAAAACAGAACTTGAAAACAAATCACCTTTAAAATCGCTCCACTACTACACAAATGCATACGCAACACTCCACGACCATCTTCGAACTCTCTTGCTCAAAAATTCTCTAAATTCAATCCAAATGAAAACTCTCAACCCACTCCATTATTAAGCAATAGACCATGGATACGAGATTTAAATGATCAAAAACCACACATATTCATTCAATAAAAACCGAGAATCAAATTATAGTTACAAATGAAAGTAATCATATGTCAAACATGAAACACAATATGTGATTGATGAATGGAAGTTAAATCAAGGTAACACGACCACGTGGATAACATTTATTCTTACTTCAATCTAAATTGGATGCTTATAGAATTTTGCATAAAAAAGGAACTAGTTATACAATGAATTTAAAAAACAATAGGTCTCGCATGGATAGTTTTCGCTATCCATAACAACCATTCATAATATGCCAATTCGATTCTCAAGCAATTTTAGCACACTTATAAACTAATCTAATCAAATTCAATTATAATGATCATTAAATTCAAACTAAACAACCACAAAGGGAAGATAGTATTACATTCAAATAGCGACCAAAACCGAACATGAAAGTAAACAAATCACCTTTAAAATCAAATCACTACTACACAATATGCATACGCAGCACTCCACAACCATCTTCAAACACACTTGCTCACAAATCCTCTAAATTCAATCCAAATGACAACTCCCCACCCATTAAATCCATTATTAACCACTAGACCATGGATACGAGTTTTAAGTGATAAAAAACCACTCATATTCATTTAATAAGAACCGAGAATCAAATTATATTTACTAAATGAAAGTAATCATATGTCAAACATGAAACACAATATGTGATTGATGAAAGGAAGTTAAATCAAGGTAACACGACCAAGTGGATAACATTTATTCTTACTTCAATTGAAATTGGGTGCTTATAGAATTTTGCATTAAAGTATTCTCGAAAGCTTAATAAAATACATAAAAAAAGGAACTACTTATACAATGACGTTAAAAACAAAGATTCTTGCATGGATAGTTTTCGCTATCCATAACAACCATTCATAATATGCAAATTCCATTCTCAAGCCTTCTTAACACCCTTGAAAACTAATCTAATCAAATCCAATTATAAATGATCAGTAAATTTAAACCAAACAACCACAAAGGGAAGATAGTATCTACATTAAAATAGAGACAAAATCCGAACATGAAAAAAACAAATCACCTTTAAAATCAATTCACTACTACACAAAATGCATACGCAGCACTCCACGACCATCTTCGAACACTCTTGCCAAAAAATCCTCTAACTTGAATCCAAATGACAACTCTCCACCCACTGAATCCATTATTAAGCACTAGACCATGGATACGAGTTTTAACTGATCAAAAACCACTCATATTCATTCAATACGAACCGAGAATCAAATTATAGTTACTAAATAAAAGTTATTATATGTGAAACATGAAACACAATATGTAACTGATGAAAGGAAGTTAAATCAAGGTAACACGACCAAGTGGATAACATTTATTCTTATTTTTCAATCGAAATTGGGTGCTTATAGATTTTTGCATTAAGTATTCTCGAAAGCTTAATAGAATACATAAAAAAGGAACTACTTATACAATGAAGTTAAACAAAAAGAGTTCTCGCATGGATAGTTTTCGCTATCCATACTAACCATTCATAATATGCCAATTCCATTCTCAAGCCTTCTTAACACCCTTATAAACTAAATCTAAGTTCAATCCAAATGACAACTCTCCACCCACTGAATCCATTATTAAGTACTAGACCATGGATACAAGTTTTAACTGATCAAAACCCACTCATATTCATTCAATAAGAACCAAGAATCAAATTATAGTTACCAAATGATAGTTATTATATGTCAAACATGAACACAATATGTCACTGATGCAAGGATGTTAAATCAAGGTAACACGACCAAGTGGATAACATTTATTCTTATTTCAATCGAAATTGGGTGCTTATAGATTTTTGGATTAAAGTGTTCTCGAAAGCTTAATAGAATTCTTAAAAAAGGAACTACTTATACAATAAAGTTAAACAAAAAGAGTTCTCGCATGTATCGTTTTCGCTAACCATAACTACCATTCATAGTATGCCAATTCCATTCTCAAGCCTTCTTAACACCCTTATAAACTAAACTAACAAAATTCGATTATAATGATCAGTAAATTCAAACTAAACAACCACAAAGTGAAGATAGTATCTACATTCAAATAGAGTCCAAAGCCGAACATGAAAACAAATCACCTTTAAAATCGCTCCACTCCTACACAAATGCATATGCAACACTCCACGACCATCTTCGAACTCTTTTGCTCAAAAATCCTCTAAATTCAATCCAAATGAAAACTCTCGACCCACTAAATCCATTATTTAGAAGTAGACCCTGGATACGAGTTTTAAATGATCAAAAACCACACATATTCATTCAATAAGAACCGAGAATCAAATTATAGTTATGATGAAAGTAATCATATGTCACACATGAAACACAATATGTGATTGATGAATGGAAGTTAAATCAAGGTAACACGACCAAGTGGATAACATTTATTCTTACTTCAATCAAAATTGGATGCTTATAGAATTGTGCATTAAAGTATTCTTAAAAGCTTAATAAAATACATAAAAAAGGAACTAGTTATACAATGACATTAAACAACAATAGGTCTCGCATGGATAGTTTTCGCTATCCATAACAACCATTCAGTATGCCAATTCGATTCTCAAGCCATCTAACACACTTTAAAACCTAAAAAAACTAATCTAATCAAAATTCGATTATAATCATTAGTCAATTCAAACTAATCAACCACAAAGAGAAGATTTATCTACATTCATATAGTGACCAAAACCGAACATGAAATAAACAAATCACCTTTAAATCAATTCACTACTACGCAAAATGCATACGCAGCACTCCACGAACATCTTCAAACACACTTGCTCACAAATCCTCTAAATTCAATCCAAATGACAACTCCCCACCCACTAAATCTGTTATTAAGCACTAGACCATGGATACGAGTTTTAACTGATCAAAAACCACTCATATTCATTTAATAAGAACGGAGAATCAAATTATAGTTACTAAATGAAAGTAATCATATGTCAAACATGAAACACAATATGTGATTGATGAAAGGAAGTTAAATCAAGGTAACACGACCAAGTGAATAACATTTATTCTTACTTCAATTGAAATTGGGTGCTTATAGAATTTTTAAAGCATTCCGAAAGCTTAATAAAATACATAAAAAAGGAACTACTTATACAATGACGTTAAACAACAAGAGTTCTCGCATGGATAGTTTTGGCTATCCATAACAACCATTCATAATATGCAAATTCCATTCTCAAGCCTTCTTAACACCCTTGTAAACTAATCTAATCAAATCCGATTATAATGATCAGTAAATTCAAACTAAACAACCACAAAGGGAAGATAGTATCTACATTAAAATAGAGACCAAATTTGAACATGGAAATAAATAAATCACCTTTAAAATCGATCCACTACTACACAAAATGCATATGCAACACTCCACGACCATCTTCGAACACTCTTGGCAAAAAATCCTCTAAGTTCAATCCAAATGACAACTCTCCACCCACTGAATCCATTATTAAGCACTAGACCATTGATACGAGTTTTAACTGATCAAAAACCACTCATATTCATTCAATACGAACCGAGAATCAAATTATAGTTACTAAATGAAAGTTATCATATGTCAAACATGAAACACAATACGTAACTGATGAAAGGAAGTTAAATCAAGGTAACACGACCAAGTGGATACCATTTATTCTTATTTCAATCGAAATTGGGTGCTTATAGATTTTTGCATTAAAGTGTTCTCGAAAGCTTAATAGAATACATAAAAAAGGAACTACTTATACAAGGACATTAAACAAAAAGAGTTCTCGCATGGACAGTTTTCGCTAACCATAACTACCTTCATAATATGCTAATTCCATTCTCAAGCCTTCTTAACACCCTTATAAACTAATCTAATAAAATCCGATTATAATGATCAGTAAATTCAAACTAAACAACCACAAAGGGAAGATAGTATCTTTATTCAAATAGAGACCAAAACAGAACTTGAAAACAAATCACCTTTAAAATCGCTCCACTACTACACAAATGCATACGAAACACTCCACGACCATCTTCGAACTCTCTTGCTCAAAAATTCTCTAAATTCAATCCAAATGAAAACTCTCAACCCACTGCATTATTAAGCAATAGACCATGGATACGAGATTTAAATGATCAAAAACCACACATATTCATTCAATAAAAACCAAGAATCAAATTATAGTTATAAATGAAAGTAATCATATGTCAAAAATGAAACACAAAATGTGATTGATGAATGGAAGTTAAATCAAGGTAACACGACCACGTGGATAACATTTATTCTTACTTCAATCTAAATTGGATGCTTATAGAATTTTGCATAAAAAAGGAACTAGTTATACAATGACGTTAAACAACAATAGGTCTCGCATGGATAGTTTTCGCTATGCATAACAACCATTCATAATATGCCAATTCGATTCTTAAGCCTTAACACTCATATAAACTAATATAATCAAATCTGATTATAATGATCAGTAAATTAAAACTAAACAACTACAAAGGGAAGGTAGTGTCTACATTCAAATAAAGACCAAAACCAAACATGAAAATAAATAAATCACCTTTAAAATCAAACCACTACTACACAAAATGCATACGCAACACTCCACGACCATCTTCGAACACTCTTGCTCAAAAATCCTCTAAATTCAATCAAAATGACAACTCTCCACCCACTGAATCCATTATTAAGCACTAGACCATGGATACGAGTTTTAACTGATCAAAAACCACTCGTATTCATTCAATAAGAACCGAGAAACAAATTATAGTTACTAAATGATAGTTATCATATGTCAACATGAAACACAATATGTGATTGATGAAAGGATGTTAAATCAAGGTAACACGACCAAGTGGATAACATTTATTCAAATTTCAATCGAAATGGGGTGCTTATAGATTTTTGGATTAAAGTATTCTCGAAAGCTTAATAAAATACATAAAAAAGGAATTACTTATATAATGACGTTAAACAAAAAGAGTTCTCTCATGGATA
This sequence comes from Flaveria ramosissima, assembly GCA_025215565.1. Lineage (NCBI taxonomy): Eukaryota > Viridiplantae > Streptophyta > Magnoliopsida > Asterales > Asteraceae > Flaveria > Flaveria ramosissima. The sequence continues at coordinate 12,631,761 of CM046041.1, forward strand.
GTTTTTGCTAACCATAACTACCATTCATAATATGCCAATTCCATTCTCAAGCCTTCTTAACACCCTTATAAACTAATCTAATAAAATCCGATTATAATGATGAGTAAACTAAAACCAAACAATCACAAAGGGAAGATAGTATCTACATTCAAATAGAGACCAAAACCGAACATGAAAACAAATCACCTTTAAAATCGCTCCACTACTACACAAATGCATACGCAACACTCCACGACCATCTTCGAAGTCTCTTGCTCAAAAATCCTCTAAATTTATCCAAATGAAAACTCTCGACCTACTAAATCCATTATTAAGCACTAGACCATGGATACGAGTTTTAAATGATCAAAAATCACATGTATTCATTCAATTGGAACCGAGAATCAAATTATAGTTACGAATGAAAGTAATCATATGTCAAACATGAAACACAATATGTGATTGATGAATTGAAGTTAAATCAAGGTAACACGACCAAGTGGATAACATTTTTTCTTACTTCAATCGAAATTGGATGCTTATAGAATTTTGCATTAAAGTATTCTCGAAAGCTTAATATAATACATAAAAAAGGAACTTGTTATACAATGATGATAAACAACAATAGGTCTTGCTTGGATAGTTTTCGCTATCCATATCAACCATTCATAATATGCCAATTCGATTCTCAAGCCATCTTAACACACTTATAAACTAATCTAATCAAACTCGATTATAATGATGAGTAAATTCAAACTAAACAACCACAAAGGGAAGATAGTATCTACATTCAAATAGTGACCAAAACCGAACATGGAAGGTGTCATGTATGTAGCTTAGTTCCATAGGTAGCTTTAATTTATATGCCACCAGACCAATTCTTGCTAGTATCTCAAATGGTCCAATGATCTCGGCCTTAGTTTTGCTCTCTTTCCAAACCTCACGGTACCTTTCCATGTTGCCACTTTCAGAATTGCCCTATCACTCACTTGAAACTCCAAGGGTTTTCGTCTTCGGTCAGCGTATTTCTTTTGACGATACCTGGCTGCTCTCAAACGCTCCTTAATTTTAAATATCTTGTCGGTGGTTTCCGACACGATGTCGGGTCCCATTACTTGGATGTCACCAATCTCATTCCAATTCAATGGTGATCGGCATTTCCTACCATATAGGGCCTCATACGGAGCTGCCTTTATACTTGCGTGGTAACTATTATTATAGGAGAACTCTACCAAAGGAAGATGGTTGTCCCAGTTCCCACCAAAGTCAATCACGCAAGCTCTTAGCATATCTTCCAGGGTTTGAATAGTCCTTTCACTCTAGCCATCAGTTTGTGGGTAATATGTAGTGCTTAGATCTAAACGGGTTCCTAACGCTTGCTGGAGTGATCTCCAGAAACGTGAAGTGAAGCGGCTATCACTGTCGGAGATGATTGACAAAGGCACACCATGCCTGGTCACTATTTCATCAACATACAATTGAGCCAGTTTCGTTAGGTCGTAGTCTTCCCTAATCGCAAGAAGTGAGCTGATTTAGTTAACCTGTCCACTATTACCCAAATTGCATCATGACCTCTAATAGTTCTAGGTAGCCTTGTGATGAAATCTATTGTAACGTTATCCCACTTCCATTCTGGAATTTCGGGCTGCTGCAGCGTCCCTGGCGGTTTTTGATCTTCAGCCTTCACCATGGCGCATGTCAGACACTTGCTAACATAAACGGTGATTGATTTCTTGATCCCAGACCACCAGAAAAGGGTCTTTAGATCATAGTACATCTTGTCGCTTCCGGGGTGAACTGAGTACCTAGTTTTATGGGCTTCGTCGAGGATTACCTCTCTTATTCCCCCATGCCTTGGTACCCACGTTCTCCCTTCATACTTATATACACCATCGCCGCTCAGCTCTAATCGCTTCTCCATTCCTATCAAC